>ML105432.1:44095-61641 GCA_003697995.1 Taxidea taxus jeffersonii | reverse complement strand
TTTTTTTTTTTTTAATTTATTTATTTATTTATTTATTTGTCAGAGAGAGAGAAAGAGAGCAAACGAGCAAAGGCAGACAGAGTGACAGGCAGAGGGAGAAGCAGGCCCCCTGCCGAGCAAGGAGCCCGACGTGGGACTCGATCCCAGGACACTGGGATCATGACCTGAGCCGAAGGCAGCTGCTTAACCAACTGAGCCACCCAGGCGTCCCAAGATATTTTGATTCTACTGTAAAATGGTCTGCTGAGAGCTAGACAGCATATATTTGCATAGCATAATTTATCTCTCTAGTTGTATCATAATGACTACCAAATTAGATTTTTTTTTAAGTCCATAGTTTTACATTAGTTTATTTTTTTGTGCTGCATATTCTACAGGTTTTGACAAATGTATAATGACTATAATGAATGTTTTTAGCATTAATAGTATTACACAGGATAAATTCACTGCCCTGTGCTTCCTCACTTCATCCTTCCTCCCTTCCCAACCCCTGGCAACTACTGATCTTTCAGAGTTTCACTTTTTCCAGCATGTCACATAGTTACAATCATATAATATGTAGCCTTTTCAGAATGACTTCTTTCACTTAGCATTATTCATTTTTTCCACATTTTTTTTCATAGCTTGATGGCTCATTTCCTTTTATCACTAAATAATTTCCCATTATATGGTTATAATCCAGTTTATTCATCCATTCCTTTCCACATTTTGGCAATTATGTCTTCATTTTTTATTTCATTAAGTTGTACCCTTTTCATTATTTTTTATCTTTTTCAAATTTTCTATAACAAACATATAATAATCAAAGAAGTGATTTTTAAATACAAATATCTTATTTTTATCTTTACTTTATTTTTAAGTAACAAAAACCAGATTCTGATTTATCAATTTTTTCACTTTTTGTCTGCCAAAGACACAAAGCATCACTCACTTAACTAATAAATAAAATAGGTTTATTTACCATATTTGGAATGAACACCAGAAAATATACAAATAAAATCTCTTATCAAGTAGTCAAATTAGCTGACAACTAAGAATATGACAACCAGTGATAAGACAAATTATTTCTTCTACCAAACTGTGTTTTTCAGATAAAAATCTTTTTTTAATCAAATGCAATTTGACCACATGGGAATCATGATGACATACACGATTTTCTAAAAAATCTTACCACTGAAAAACTATTGTGGTAATTTTTAATTATTATTATTTCATGGCAGCAATAAATATTTTCACAACTTAATCATATAGATTCATAAGCAAACTCCTTATTCTAATATATAACAATAACTAGCTAAGAAAGAAGGAAAGGTAGTAAGTGCAGGGTGTCCATTATAGACTTCTAAGCAGAAGAGATATAGCACTCTTAACTAGTTAAGAAAAAGAACAGCAGCTTACACAAAGAAATAAAAAATGTGTTTGAGCATCTAAATAGCCAGATTTATAAAATGGAGCAAGTAGGTGAGATATTCCTCTTCAAGTAAGTTTCTTTGTAAGAACATTTTTTGTAGAAAGCAATACATGTGATTGCTCATATATACATTTAATATTTGTATGAGAATTATTTATTATATTTCATATAGACTGGTAATATGCAAGCAATGTTTAGCCTCTTTCCTTATTGGTACAGACAATAAAAATCATAGCATTTATTAGGGGTCCTTTCTATTTGGGGGATTTGCAAGGCACTAAATTCTCTACACAGAAGTTCAAGCCCTAAGGACAGTATATCACACATCATTTTTTTCTAGTTAACAACTGATATATAAACTACATAAACAACAAAGCTATTGACCTGTTATATGAGTACAACAAATTACTCATATAAAACTGGAGACAGCTAAAAGTACCAAAATAAAGCAAATATAAATAAGTCTTGATAATATAAGCAACAAGTTCCTGGTTGTGGCTTTTTTTTCCCCCCAGAAGTATCAAAATATCTGTATACATATAGTTGTTATTCTTATTAAATCAACATAATCATCATGATTAATTTTCTATTATCTTGAGCAAACTCAAGATTTAAATGTTAACTCTAAATAGAAGTAACAGTTGAATAAGTTTTTATTGGTCACTGATTATGGCAATACAATTGGCATGTACCTTCTATATGCTGAATTTAGTTACTCTACTATTTTTAGTTTTTACGATATTCACAAATAGCTATACCCTTTTTGCCACAATAAAAAAATGATGATCCTATAAGAATAACAAGTCATTTCTCCTTTAAAAAAATACAAACACTAAAAGAGATTTTACTATTAAACTTCTTAAGATTATTTTGAAAAAAATCTCTTCCCCTTTATGCTTAAGATAGGAAGAAGACTGCCTTCTGAAAAAAACAAGTATTGGCAATTAAGATGAAGAAGAAACGGTGACACAAAATTCATGCTTTAAAGTATCTCTTCTGGTTGAATAGAAAAAGAGTAAACCTAAACGACACACTTCAAATTTAAAAACAACAAAAATATCTCTCTGGACCAAACATTGAGCAAAAAAGGCAAAAACACTGGGTAGAGATGAAGAGACAAGCTGGGCTCCAGTTCTGGACAGCATGGTCCTAAGGTTTGGCCCCCTGGGAGCCTCTCACCTAGATGAGAAATGTCCCATGCCACGTGGGAACAAGGCTTAGCTCAAGCTAGGGCAAGGGAATAGGGCTGTGTTGTCCATGCAATGGGATGAAAGAACTACTATAAAAATGACACTTGGGACCACAACTACTACAAGAATCTAATACATTACATAGGGGAGATGCAGCGGGGAGAAGTTACAAATTAACATCTGCATAAGAATTAAAATTCCAAAACATATAAACCAATCTTTTTTTTTTTTTTTAAGATTTTATTGGAGAGAGAGAGAATGAGCAGTGGGGAGGGGCAGAGGGAAACAGCCTCTCTGCTGAACAGGAAGTCCAATGCATGGTTCCATCCCAGGACCTGGAGATCATGACCTGAACTGAAGGCAGATGCTTAACCCACTGAACCACCCAGGTGCCCCACATGTGAAGAAATCTTATCCTAAAAATGATAGTTAACAAAATCAACAGTGAAATTTGAGGTCACTCCAGAAGAAGGTAACACGGAACAAGGAGACAAAGACTTCAAAATAATACTATCAAAGAAATCAACAGAGCAGTTGCTTAAATTAAGGTAATTTACGAAACAAAAGAGGGTATACTGAGATGTTCTATTCTTTTTACTCAATTTTTCTGTAAACTTAAAACTGGTCTTTAAAAAGTTCATTAATTTTTTAAAAAAAATGATATATGATTCAAGAAAAAAAAGTTATAACCCTATTATTAATACTTGCAAAGCTGAATGATTATCCTACTTGTAGTTTAAACAAAAACTACCTTATAAAATGCCTTATATATAAAAAGATGCTTCATAAATCCTTGTGAAGAAAATGAGTAAGTAATGAAAAGAAGCCATTTTCTATCAGCACAAATCATCAGGTTATGAAATATACACCTCTTTTGGAATTTTCATTGGGATCTATTTTTCAAATACAGTAAAATGTCCTTAAGGTCACCTTATATTTTTAGAGTATTCCAAATGTTATCATGATCATTGTTGATAGCATAAGAAAACAAGTAGTTGTATACACATTAAAATTTTTAAAGAAACCCATCTCCACTGTGAAACAAATATATCTGTTATATTTGGGTGTAACTAGACGGCCGTTGGGCTTATGCCAATCCTTGTGTATCTAAAGGTTGGAAAACTGCCACATGTTTTATTATTTAAAACTAATGCATGCTATATTAATATGAGCCAAAGCATATGTATGTGGGGGGGGATAAACAGAAGAGCAACAAAACCAAAAGTAGTTCTCTGAAAATAAAACAAACATTCCCCTATCACTAAAGAGAAAATAGAGAAAAGGCAGAGAGAAAGGAGCAATCCAACTAAAAACCGTTAACATCTTTTTTTTAATAAGAGGATATAAATACTTTCAGAGCAAAAAGCTTTAGTGCTCAGATTAAGTGGCTAATCTCATTAAAAGTACAATTTCCAAACCTGATTTAACTAATAAAAAATCTGAATAAGCCAACAACTACTGTAAAATCTGAATTGGTAATTAAAGTCTGCCCTCCAAAAAGACATCAGACCAGACCTTGTATCAAACTTTCATGAAAGACATAATCATTTTCTTATAGAAACTTTTTTGAAAACAGAGAAAGAAAGAAAGCTTCAGAAGTTTATTTTATGAAGTTGTAATAACCTTAGGCATTAAAACAGGATAATTTACAAATCCTCTACTCGGGCTGGGATTCTAAGCATACCAGGAGGATCAAAAAACCATATAATGCACCAGTACCCAATGAATAAATCTCCAAGAAAAAAAGGAGGCATTCAGATTCTCGTGAATTAAAGCAAATACATGTATTTTCTTTTTTAATTATACAGATATAGATATACATTATAAAAATTAAAGTTGTATCTACACCTTCACTGTGTGTATTAAACAGCATATGTCACACATTATAGTAAACACAGTATCTAAAGAAAAACAATGTTCAATTTAAAGAATGTCTTCTTTTGAGATAACAAGCTATTTTAGATTTGCATGTCAAATAAAAAAGATATGCATATTGAAAACTAAGAATAATGAAGTATGATAAAAGAAAATGTTAAAAGCTAAGTAAATGAAAATAGCTTTGAATTAACAGTCCATGTGGAACTGAGTATTAGAAATAATTACATAAAGCACAGTATATTAATAACATTATAAATTATTCTTAGTTTGGTTTGTGGCATAAAAGATTATTAAATATTCATACACTCCAAAATAAAGTCTTATATACATAAGAAAATGACCATGAAAATTAGGACACCATTTATTTAGAATTATTTTTCTCTCAAGAAGAATGTGTTATGCAAATTGTTGTTGCACTACAGAAAATTAGATAAATTATATTTTCAGAATAACTAATGTTCATTATTTAAAGGTACTTAATCTAACACAAAGCTAAAACCAAGGTCACTTACAACTTAATTAAAACTACTTGGAATGTGAACCTATTCATTCTTCACATGCTATAATTAATTAGATGTATTTGAGTAAGGTTACAGCTAGATACCATTGTATATTTAAAAGCTTGCTTTATATTTTCATGGCAAATTGATAGTTTCCTTGATTCTTAGAAAATACGTTGATTTTAACTGCCTTAGAGTAAATAAAATTACAGTCATTACATGTATATGTGTGCATGTACATGTAAAGCTGAACACAACTGATGTATTAAATATTTAAATGAATGCTCAGAGCAATTTCTAAATCTAAGTCATTTGTTTACAAATTGACAACTGAAACACCTAAAATGTTTTTACTAATCTCACATATCAAAACAAGAAATTTATCCTTTATTTTACTAATAAAATGCATTTATCTTAATTCCTTAACATATCAATATATTGCAGATATCTCTCAGCATATAAAATGCATGTGCTCTCCCAAATTAGTCATAATATTATTCATTATGTCAAACACAATTTCTTTCCCATTCTCCTTGTAAACATATATATATATATATATATGTGTGTGTATATACATATACACATATGTATGTATATACATACACATAGGGAAATTCTAAGAAAAACCAAAGAAACAAGGTAATAAGAGTTGGTTAGTTAAACTTTGTTGGGATTTCCTTTTTGTTCCCCAAAACCTAAGAGTATTTGATACACAGTAGAAAATGAATGAATGAATGAATGAGTAAACAGCCAAACAGAAAAATAAGAGAGAAAGTATGAAATTTGGCAAAACACCCTACTCTTTGAGTAACCATTCCAATGAAGAGCAAAATGGACTGAAATCCATTACTGCCACAGATTAGTAACAGATTAATAACAGCAAGTGTTTAAGTCTTCATTGTGAGTTTAAGCTATAGTTTTATTAACAGGTAGAGATGGAGTTTTGCCCAACAGATGGACACTCTTTTACCTACAATAGGTGTTTTGACTACAACAAATGGTTTTGGGGCACCTGGATGAATCAATCAGGTGAGTGTACTATTCTTGATTTCCTATCAGGTCATGATCTTAGGATCATAAGAACAAGCCCCACATCCCTACCCTTGCTGTCAGGTCCTGTGCTCAATGGAGAGTCTGCTTCTCTGCCTCTTCTCCCACAGTTGTACGTTCGCTCTCTCAAACAATCTTTTTAAAAAATAGATTTTAGGGAGGCCTGGGTGGCTCAGTTGGTTAAGTGGCTGCCTTCGGCTCAGGTCATGATCCCAGCGTCCTGGGATCGAGTCCCACATCGGGGTCCTTGCTCGGCAGGGAGCCTGCTTCTCCCTCTGCCTCTGCCTGACTCTCTGTTTGCCTGTGCTCACTCTCTCTCTCTCTAACTAATAAATAAATAAAATCTTAAAAAAAAAAAATTTAAAAAATAGATTTTATCTATTTATCATGTATGACATCACTGTTTTCTTATACGAGTAAAATATGCTTAAAAACTAAAAGTGACCAAAAAATAAAGCAGGAAATAGTGACTGGTTAAAAATAATTTTTTTTAAACAAATGTAGCTACTAACCCAGATTTTCCTATCTAGAATTAACAATATTCCTGATTACAAGTACATATATTTAGATTTATTTTATCATGTCCTTTCAACCTACCATTTTAATAACTGGAGCCATAAAAAGAGGAAAAAAAGCAACACACAATCAAGGTAAATACAAAATATAGCTAATGCTTTCCTATTATAGGTTATAAAACCTGAGACCAATTATAACAGGTGAAATATTTCACCTATTTTGACCTTTCCTAAATTACACATTTAGCTATAAGTAGAACAAATGATTCCTCATTTTCCTCATGAAAATTTCATTGCTTATCGAGTAAATGTAGAAATGAACAACCTAGAATGGTCAACAATGCGGAAGTGACAAGAGCCTTGGGAAAAAATGGCTCTACCACTTTAGAGTATGCAATATGGACACATTCAGTTATGTATCCACTAATCAAATACAGAGAAAAGAGATATCTGATCCAAATAACATTCTATTTAAAACACGTGAGACTAAAAGGGAACAAATTTCAAAAAACATGGTAGATTCAATCATGTTTTGGGGATTGCCTTTCTAAGCAATCAAATGCCAAAAGAAGATTCCTATGTAAAAAGATGAAAGATTTGCCAACTTAAAATACTTAAAACATCTGCAAAAATTTTTTAAATCTCATTATAAATCATGTAAATAAAAAACAACTTCATCAAATGAAAAATTGACAATTCTCATAAGCAAACAGTAAGTGGCCTACAAATAAATGAAAAAAAAAACACCTTTCGCCTCAGTTGTAAAAAAAAAAATGTAATTAAACAGTGAGATACCATTTCCTCTCTTTTAAACAGGCAACGATTTTAAGCATAATCACTGCTACCTCTGAGAAATAATGAAGGGGACGCCTGGGTGGCTCAGTTGGTTAAGCGGCTGCCTTCGGCTCAGGTCGTGATCCCAGCATCCTGGGATCGAGTCCCACATCGGGCTCCTTCCTTGGCAGGGAGCCTGCTTCTCCCTCTGCCTCTGCCTGCCACTCTGTCTGCCTGTGCTCGCTCCCCCCCTCCCCCCGCTCTCTCTATCTCTCTGACAAATAAATAAATAAAATCTTAAAAAAAAAAAAAAGAAATAATGAAGAAAAACACAAGTGCCAGAGAAAGGCAAAATTCTCCAATTTTGAAAAAGAAAACAAGAGATACAAATGATAGATGGTGAAAACTACTTAACTATAAGCTTAGAATTAATACAGCAATGTAACAACAACAAAAAGAACAGGATTTGCTAAATAAAGTCATGAAAAAATAGCCCTAATTAATTTTCCTATGAGATTATTAGGTTAATGTTCTTAAACTGGCAAAGTAACTCAGTTTAATATCCTTGAAGACAAGATGATGAAAGCATTGTATATGTCAATACTGGTAGATCTAATGAGCACTGAATAACTGTATCAAAATTGTGTTGATAATAGAATAACAGGCAACATAGAAGAAAACTGAAAGAGTTCTACACTTAAAAGAAATAAAACTGTAAGGGAGCAAAAACGTAACTACCACCATATGTATAAAATATCCTCATGTAAAAGAGCAGATGCCTACAACTTCGTTGCCTCACTGCAGAAATACAGGACTAAATGGCAGACTTAACAGAAATAGTATCAGTTCAACAAAACAACAAGTTTTAAGAGAACTATTCAAGAAAGGAATGGGATATCTTCTAAAAAAAAGAAAAACACCTCTTCATTACAATAAGTAGACCTCATTATATGGGTACCACCATTTTGACAGAATGCTAGACACACAAATACTAGATTGGGTGGAGAATTTCTATGACTGTAAAGATTCTCTGCATCTTAAAAGTGTAATTTTACCCCGTGGCAGCTCTCCATTCAGATTTGGTTGGAAAAAAGTCTCTTCTGAACATTGATGGAAAAACTATAGAAAAAGTAACATGCATTTGGTCCTCATAGCTGAAGGGACACTATTTTAATTCTAACCTGGCTGATGTCAGTGACTTTGTATTGTTCAACAGTGCTAAATCTACCAAAAAGAATGTACAACATCAAATAGATGAAAAATCTTTTCATAAAACATTAATGGTATCATTCAGCATAATAATATTTTAAATATCCTATTCTAGATACCAAGACCATCATTATATCCTCCTTGTCAGACTGCAGTATATACATTAAATCAGTGGTTTTCAAAGTGTGGTCTATAATCTCTAAGATCCTTTAAAGAGGTCCATGAGGTCAAAATTATTATTAAAAATAAATAGCATTAGTATTTAATATAATAAATTTAATATTAGTATATTTTATTTTATTAAAATATTATTTGCCTCATTCACTCACATCCTCCCATGAGTGTAAAGTCAGTTGAGCTTTGCAGAGGCATAATGCAAGATATCAGAACTGACTAAATGCAGAAGCACATATGGGAACCTAGTTGTCTTCTATTAAGCTAGATGTTTAAATAATTTGAAAAAAGATAGTACAATGCCATTCTTCAAACTCTATTTTTTTATTTTAGGAAAGCTATTTTTAATAAAAATATTCCTTATATTAATATAACAAATGAGATATATTAGTATTAATAGTTTAGTATTATCCTAAAATACTAAATCATTTAATGCATTAATTTTTTTTGTTTTAATTTCTAATACAATATCAATAGAACATACTGATAAACAATATAAAGAAAAGTTCTAGGAGGTCCTCAGTAATTCTTAAGAGTGTAAATGAGTTTTGAGAACAAAATGTTCAAGAACCACCAAATTAAACCATGCTAATTATTCTATATCAAAAATTCACAAGAATGTTGGAATCATTTATAACGCAAATAAGTACTAAAAAAATGCAGTCTTCCCTCAGAAGACAATCTAACCAAATAACTCATACTTCTGAGGATCAGGCACATGTCTGGAACAGGGTTAAATTCAGAAGTGAACTTAGAATGAGTCAAGTAACACCATCTGCAAAGTGTCGAGATAATGCTAACAGCAAATGTCAAATCACAAATGCTATAAAGAATAAGCCCCATATACACAAAAGCAAACTATGATCATATCAATACAACTCAAAATTCACTTTTCCCAAGAACTGATTACACAATAACTCTATCAATATTTATATCAGTATTAATAACTCTGCAAATAGCATTTAATATTGAAAGAGTACCAAGAGATATGTACACTCCAATACATCTTCTATATTCTCAAGTGTCTTTCTATTAACAGCTTTTCTATTTTAACAAAGACTATTAAAATCAGAACCCACTTCAAAAATCAAATTCAAAAGATTTTCTTTAGGATTAGTGAGACTTAAAAAGCAAATAGAAAAAGTAGTGAAAAATAACAATTCTCTGAATTAAGGCCTAGCCTTTTAGCATCATTTTATTACTTGAAACATCTATATAGAAGGCACAGATAAAATTTTATATACTGATCTATAATAGAGTATATATTCTAATAAAAGTTTGATATGTGTAAATATATGATGCTTATTAGCATGGAAGGCAAGAAAGGAACATTTGAAAGCCTACAGTCTGTGAAACATTATGCTAAATACTTCAAATATATTATCTCACAAATCCCAACAGCAAAATTCCTAAGCAGATATTTTACAAATACAGAGCTGACGTTTATAAAGGCTTAGTACTTTGCCTGTGGTCAACCACAGGTAAGCAAACAGAATTTGACCTGGCTTTGTAAGAAAAGAAATTCCTTCAAATAGTCTTGCTAGTCAGTGCCCTTCTCTTCAAAGAATCTAATGGTATACTGGCTAGAACAGTAGGCCTAAGTTTAGAAGAGAGTCCCAGAATTTCTACCAGTCTCGCTTTTATCACTTTAGGAAACACATGCGCCTCAGTTTTGTTCTGTTTTCTATCTATCCCTACCATGCAGGACTATAAAGAAACTGGTTAGGGCACCTGGGTGGCGCAGTGGGTTAAGCCTCTGTCTTTGGCTCAGGTCATGATCTCAGGGTCCTGGGATCTAGCCCCACATCAGGCTCCCTGCTCAGCAGGGAGCCTGCTTCCCCCACCCTCTCTCTGCCTGCCTCTCTGCCTATTTGTGATCTCTCTCTCTGTCAAATAAATAAATAAAGTCTTTAAAAAAAAAAAAAAAGAAACTGGTTATGTCGAGGAAGACAGCCTGGTCCAGGTCCACACATAACAGGCACTGAAAACATAGTAGATTTCCTGTTACTAATATTACTACTTTCTAGGGGGGAAAAGTCTGTTTTCAAAGTTCATTACATGATCCCAGTGGGACTAAACTGACTGCTACAATTCTGGTTATGGAACACCAGCAACAGGAAGATGTGGCCCTGATTAAGAAAATAATATGGAATGTTCAAATCTTACTTGCTTCTGGTGGCTAAAATGCTCTAATGCTAAGAAATATTTTTTAAGGTAAATAAACCTCAAGAGCATAAAGAACCTTAAAGGATCTCTATTCCAATCAAATTCTAAGGATTAATCATAATGAGTGTAGCCTTAACAAAAAGAGAACTAGAAGTGAGAGGTGAAAAGAAGAAAAGCCCTTAGAGTTGTTAGGTAGGGCAGGTAAAGATGAGGGTTCTGGGAAACCTAAGAAGTGGGCTGTTGTATTAGTTCACTAGCCACTAAAACATAAAAGTACTTCAAGTATAACTAATTCTCTGTAGAAATACTGAAACTCATCCTTACTCAGTTTTCATCCTTTCTCTTATTTCAGCAAACTCCATATTTGGAACTCTCTAAAAGGGCAAAACATTGTTTCTAATGCAATTGTGAATTAAAGTAAATGCCAAAGATTCCTCAATATATTTAATTTTTTTTTATTTAAGCTTTTTTAAATTTAAACATATAATGTAACCCCACCCCCCTCTCTCCCCCCCTCCCCCCCCCCCCCCCCCTCAGTTTGTTTATGACATTAAGAGTCTCTTTTGGTTTGTCTCCCTCCCGATCCCATCTTGTTTCATTTTTTCTTTTCCTACCACCTTAACCCCCACCCCCGTTGCATCTCCACTTCCTCATATCAGGGAGATCATGTGATAGTTGTCTTTCTCCAGTTGACTTATTTCGCTAAGCATAATACGCTCTATGTTTCAAAGCACCAAATACAGCAAAATGTACAGATTTACTTTTTTGGCAAAGAAAGTACACCACAGTGGAGTCCGAATGTCTGAATTTAAATCCCAGATTCACTACTTACAACATTTCTATAAAATAGCTAGTTACCTCCTAGTAAGCACTAATACATAAAGCCACCAGAGTAGTTCCTTAAATAAGTACCAGCAAGGCAGAGATACCAAAAAATTAGAACAACGCTTTTAAAGAATCTGATTATTTGAAAAAGACTTCAACTTAACTACAACGGTACAAATGAAAGTTTATTAGAATTTCTTGTATTTGTTTTACTATGATTTTTTTTTTTTTTAAATAACTTATGTGAGGGGAGGTGAAGTGCCTCAGAATGTAACCTTTTCAGTGCTTAGGAGTTTCTACCAGCTTTTAATCCAACACAGCTTACCTCAAAGCATTGCTTTTAAAGATTAAAGGAGGTAACGTACATACACCACTTAACATAATGCTTAAGTCAAAGAGCAGACACTCAAAAGTTGCCATTACTGTTATTATTACTTTCATTAGGATTACTTCTCTCCACACATTTCAGACTAGAAACTCTCTCTTGCACCACCTTTGTGGTAAATGTCAATATATGCACACACTTTTTATTCTCATGCTTCCAACACTACTTCAACAATAATGTAAAGGTCTTTGGGGGGGAAAAACCCTTTAAATAGCCAGCCCTTAGTTTTATCATCAGTCATTAGGTCAAGAAACTAAATGCAGAATTGGGAAATCCTGTGTTGAGGAAGAAAAATGCCTTCATCATAGACATAGCTTTTGACATACTCCTCTTACACTGTATTTAAAAATATATTTCTATGGTTCTGCTAAATTTCTGGAGCAACAGCACACAGTGTGTTTATTTAAATATTACTATTCCAGAGTCAACTAAAACCTCAAAAGGAAAGGGAAATTAATCATGCTACTACATATACTGATAACTCTTTTAATTACACCCTTTCCAGGCTTAAAAGTGAAGAATTTCAAAGTCAAAAGATAACACATAAGGTATAGCACACCTTAAAGTGAAGAGTAACTGTAATGAAACATTTTCTATTCAAGAATTACTTCAAAATTATAAGGAAAATTTGCTGTAACAAACTACCATTGCTCAGAAAGAGGTCAAATATATAAAGTATGAATAACATATACTGTAAAATTTTTAAGAACTGTCCTAATAATTGTTTATTTTTATTCACAGTTAGAAAAACCAAAACACTAAATGAATCATTTAAAACTCCATTACTCAAGCCACTGGTAGATTGTGAAATACTCACTTACATGTTAAACTGTCCGTTAAACACTGGTTGAAAATTGACTGAACCAGACCATACATGACCATACAGGGTGTATGGATAGGTTTTAGAGTGGCTCACAGTACAACTCAACTAGGTGTACAAAGCCTTACTTTATCTGACCCTTCTGTCTGCCCATCCTTGTCTCTCAGCCACATGCCTTTTACAGCCAGCACCCTCACTGTACAGATTACAGCTCTTTAAACACACCGCATTCTTGCTCACATTTAAAATAGGTTCCCTACCTTTCTGGTCCACTTGAAGAAGTTGAATCTAGTCATATTTGAAGATGTGGCTCAAGACTAACCTCCTCTATGAATACTTTTCCTACCACAGTAACCCCTCCACACAATCTATGACTGGTTCTTTTATGCCCCCATTTTGTTTCTATATACAGTTGACCTGGGAACAACACAGGTTTGAACTGTGTGGATCCACTTCTATATGGGTTTTTTCTCAATAAATATAGTGCATGACCATAAATGTATTTTCTCTTACTTATGATTTTCTTAACATTTTCTTTTCTCTAGCTTACTTTATTGTAAGAATACAGCATACAATACATACACAACGTATCTGTTAATCAACTACATTATCAATAAGGCTTCAACAGTAGGTATTAGTAGGTAAGTTCTGGGGGGAGTCTAAAGCTATAGATGGACTTCTGCCTGTGCATGGGGCAGAAGTGCATTGGCCACAATGCCCCTAACACCTGTGTTAAGGGTCAACAGTGGTATCATAATGCCTATGGTATTTGAGTACACTTGTTTAATGTTATGTCTCCTCCTAATGTACAATGAATTCCCTCAGAGTAAGGCTGCTACCTTATTCATCCTTCTATGTCCAGTAACTAGCATTGTACCTCACACATAATAACCATACAATAAATATACGATGAATGGATGGATGCATGAATTATGTTTGACCTTGCACTAAGCTAGATTATGATTACTGAGCTAGATTACGAAAAACATAAGAACTTTAGTTTAAGAACTAAAAAACAATCTCCCTCCAACAATCAGATTCAGTTACTACTTAAAAACTGTGGCAGGGGACACCTGGGTGGCTCAGTTGGTTAAGCGGCTGCCTTCGGCTCAGGTCATGATCCCAGCGTCCTGGGATCGAGTCCCACATCAGGCTCCTTGCTCGGCAGGGAGCCTGCTTCTCCCTCTGCCTCTGTCTACCACTCTGTCTGCCTGAGCTCTCTCTCTAATAAATAAATTTAAAAAAAAAAAACTGTGGCAAGGAAATAAGAAATATAAACTTCACTGCAGATATTCAGAAGTGAAGGAATAGTTTTACGGCTAACTCAGAAAATAAAATTTTCATTAGTTATATGTTTATAAGCTTCAGCTTACTAAAATCCTAACAACAAAACTATGTATTTTATGATAAACAAGCATCAGTAGAATTTTCTTTATAAATCCCAATTTTTAAAACATTATTATTTACAGAATATTAGAGCAAAACCATTTACAAATGTGGAACGTATCTTGATATAAATTGCAAAGAAGTCAAGATAAATGAGACTGATTACAGAATTAACAATACAGTAACTTACTTTCAAACTAAAGTTAATGGGCCTAATACCTATCATTACACCATGGGGTCAGGCTACCAATATCTATTTAGTTAATTTCCTAAATTAATTTTTCTCTGAAAAAAAATGCAATATTACCCGTATTCCTGATACTTGATGTGATTTAAAATAATAATAACAACAAATAATACTCATAGCTACCATGTAATGAGTATTTACTAAGTGCTACTTATCATTTCATATTATTGACAGATCATTTAAGGCTTATAATAATTCTATTACCTTTGTATTCATAGCCCTGTGAGACAGTCCAATAAGAAAAAAGCCTCTGGAAATTCAATTACCTAGAGTCTTACTACCAAGACTTTGGTAGGGAGAGGAAGAAGTGTCTGATTTCAAAGCCTACACACCTACTCTGCAACAGTATATCACTTCTCTTAATCCTTCATTAAATATGTTACTCACCTAATTTATCCAGTATTAATATTGGGTTGACATTATATTAAATTTATAACAAGAAAGGAATACAATGCCTGTACTGAGAGCAAAACTAAAAACTTTAAGATAAACTTTTCATGTAACTGTAAGAGTAATTCATCATTTTAAATAACATAAGTAAATCATGACAAAGAAAGGAATTAAAATTATGTTTTCTTTTATGTGATATGAAAAACTTATAAAGACAGTTTTTTACTAAGTAATATAATTGGGTTCAGTTATTTCTAGATCAGTCTGCTTTTCAAAGTTTGTTCTTTCAAACATAGAAACTAGTGAAAAAATATTTTTCTAAATCAGTAAGTCACTCAATATATAGATAAAATTTCTAATACTTGGAAATTTATTGCATTTTCATCAAACAACTCTTAGAAAAATAAAACACTATACGAACATTAACACTTATTAGTACAGTAATTGTACGATTCATTTAAACCTATACACATTTTGAAGAAGAAACCCTACTAATTATTATAACAACAGATTTAACTAGGACTGTCCCAATAACCAGGACATATGGATGCTTTAACTGTTGCTCTCTAAGTTTCTCTTATTCATTACACTCACAATCCTCCTACAACTACTTACTGGAAAGATACACATGCATACTACATAAACCATTTGGCTACTTCTTTTACATCAGCATAATATTAAATTATCTTTGATAACTATCCATATTTAAAAAGGTTATTAAGATAACTCACATTATTCATATATTCAGACTAATATAAAACTTCAGTAATTTCCACTATACCTCATTCTGAAGTTCATCACCACTTTTAACGGAAGCAAGCATATCATATAAAGTACAGCAAAGATCTTCTATTCTTGTTGCTTCAGCCATCTCATTTAGAGTTGCATTTAAGTACTTCTCAACTTCACACCACAAAAAGGAGTCGTTTGTTTTTTCCACAGGCTTAAGCTCTGGGGTGGAATGCTCCTGAAAATGTTCATTCAGAAACTTCTTATAATCAAGGCTTATAGTTTTCTGGGGTTCACCATTTACTGGCAGTTCATCAAAGTGGTCCAAATCATGCATGTCAAATGAAAATGCTAAATTTTTACCAAATAAAATTCTATCATTATATTCTTCTTCTGTCATCTGGATAAGAGCAGTGAGATTGTCTTGACGAAAACGAGAAGTAATTCGATTAGTAGCATTACAAGCTGCAGTGGCAGATGACGATGGAAAGGGACCAAACATCTGTTTGATAGCCTTTGTCTCCTTGTGACCAACACAGTCCTTCAAGTGAAATGTCTTGAAGAGAAATGCAGCTGCACTTTCAATTGCTTCTTTCCCATTACCTATTCCAACTATTCGAAAATGAAAGAAATAGTATTAGCCCAAGTGAATCACTGTTCAAGTTACCCTCTTCAAAAAAAACTACTACAAATATACTTCTGGGTAATTCCAGCAGTGAAAATATACTGATAAAGACAACCAATTTAGGAACAGAAGAATCCCTTTAAATCTATTCCCAAATTCCCAAAGAACCATATTAGGTCAATAAATCATTATCAGTAATCATTCTCTATCTAGAAAGGAGAAACTACCTAGTAACAACTTTTTACCTATTTCTAAAAACAGTTTGAGCTGTTAGCTAAAACTTACTTAAAAGTGGTTTTTAAAAGCTAATTTAATAGGCTAATCAAAGAGACAAAAATAAAGTGTAAAAAATATATCTGAATTACAGACTTGGAGCTAGAAGAAAAGCTCAGGAGATCTCTAACTTCCTTTCCAATTTGTACTGTGAATCTAAAATGGCAAGAAATAGATTTATATAGTTTTTACTCGAAAACATTTAATACCATCAAGGATGGACATAAACAGAATCTTGTCAAAGAAATTTAGTTATATTATAAAACATTTAAAAGAATCTGCAGTTCAAAAGATATAAATTTCTTACTAAAGTAAGAGGAGGAACTAAAGGAGCAGCCACTAATTTCTTTAAAGCATTAATTTCTCATTACTGATTTTCTCAAGTAAAAGAAACTGTATTTGTGTCATAGAATTCAAAGAATAGTCTTAGAACAGAAAAAAAAAAAGAATTTAATCTTCAGAAGGCCCCAAAGGCAATGTGACTAAAGTTAGTAATACAACTAATGTTAGTATCATCCTGAAACCATGGCTGCAATCATACAATTGATCACACATCTTGAGGGGCTTAGTACAGCCTGATATTCAATCCAAACTCCTATACTTTGTTTTCAAGTAGCCCTAGGAGCTACCCCATCTTTTTATTCCAACCTTACTGACCATTATCCATTTTTAACTCTTAACATCTAAAAACTAGGTCCTGTCCACGCTATGCCTATTTCTATGCAACCTTCCCCAAAGTCTCTGATTGTCCAAATTTTACCCATGTTTCAGAATCTAGCTTAATTGACTCTTTCAGGGTGAGTATAAAATTGTGTACAATGTTGTACTCCCTTACTGTTCCTAGCCCAAAATAGGTGCCTCAAGAGAAATATGTTGAAATTAACCTAAACCCAGGCCTCAATGACACCAGACTAGTGGTTTTACACTAGATGACACTGCCTCAGTAATTTTTTATATGATGTTTACACATGTGTGTAGGAGACTAACAATTTATATGAG
>ML105432.1:27046-39095 GCA_003697995.1 Taxidea taxus jeffersonii | reverse complement strand
GTCAAACTTACTTTTTCATGTTTGCAAAACTTTAAGTGTTCATTTTACCAAACACTTGATCTGCAACTCCAAATACCATATTATAACCCTGCATCAGTGTCAACTGAAGTTTACTCCATTTGTTAAAAGTATCATTATACTATATTTGCAGACATTAGCTAAATGATGTTTTAACTGATAATTACAATAATTTTTTACAAATACATAAAATACTTGTGCAATAAACTTTCCCAGGCAGCATTACATATTTAAAAAAAAGAAAAGGATTCTGCTTAAATATACACTATTCCATTCCCCAATCATTTCTTTCCCTTTACATATTTCCCTCCAGTGCCACTGGTATGCTTTTTAACAAGAATAGTACCTAAATTTTTCTAAAATGAATCATGCAAGTATCTTCTTTATGTTACAGAGAAACTCAGATATACTGAGATTAAATAACATACTAAGACTACAAGAGCCAGGATTAGGCGTTTTCTTTTTACAATATACCATCTTTCAATAATCACCAAATTGTCAAACAAATTTATGTAACAGAGATCAGCATCTACCCTATGACTTTTTGGGGGTATGAACTTAATTTATGTCATCTAAACTTAACATTGCTTAATTATGCAATTTAGTATAATGACCTGCATATATTTCAGAGTGTAACTGCATCAAAGCACCTTCAGCAACACCTCACAATGAGTAGGCACAGTATTCAAGAAATGTTCAATATAGTAACTTAAAGGAGTTGCTTAAACATTTAAATTATTCCTGCACTTACACAGAAATTATTGCCTTCAGGGTGAGCAAATTATTAAAGGAAAGCAAACAGAGAAACATACTTAGTAGAGTAAAAGAGCAGTACAAGAGATTAAAAATAGTCCAAAGCACTTCCCCATGTTTTAGTCAGCCATTCAATTTTATGTATATTCACTACAAAATGTGAATACTCATCTTACAGTATAAACTTCAAGTCAGCATCTAGCCACTATATTGCCATTTCTAGTACTATTAAATCCTGCATCAAATTATAACTTGACTTCCAAGCAACGAAACAGCTAACATAAAAATGTCAATCTTATATAAGAGCTTCCTATATAAAACCATCATTTTGAGCATCACTAAAGAAACTTACCTTTGAACAAATAACATAGCTTCCTGAGATTTACCTAGCATTTTAAACTTATTAATGTCCAAAGAAACACCTAAAAAAAAGGATGATTTAAAGTATATACTTTAGTTCTGTATCCACTTTTCAGGTGCTTAGTGAGGTTATGCTTGGTAATACTATAAGGACAATCAACTGCAACCTTACAAATGCCTCTACTAAGAAACGCAGTGCAAATTGCTTAGGAAATTATAATCATATGTAATGAAGAATAATATAATGATAAGCTAAAACTTCATAAACTGTGAAGATCTGAGCCTATTTCCAACTCTTACATTGCTATAATGTCCATTCAATTTACTGTTTAGCCATATCCTCAAGTAATCTGAACTGCCTGTTTATACAGCTGATACATCTTCAGTCATGTATGATTTCATTAAGTTATTCAGCTCTTTTACTTTGTAATTTCTCCCTGAAACCTCCATGAAGCAGACATAAATTTAACAACTTTGATCCTGTTTATTTTTTTTAAAGATTTATTTATTTATTTGACAGACAGAGATCATATGCAGGCAAAGAGGCAGGCAGAGACAGAGGAGGAAGCAGGCTCCCTGCTGAGCAGAGAGCCAGATGCAGGGCTTGATCCCAGGACCCTGAGATCAGGACTTGAGCTGAAGGCAGAGGCTTTAACCCACTGAGCCACCCAGGCGCACTGATCCTAACTATTTAAAACAAAATCTAAATCTGTCCCACAGTGTTCTTCTTGATGAATTCCTTCCAGACTCACCCAAGCACAGTTCCTCACCTTATGCACAGTTCATTCACATTACTGAGCACATACATTTATCGTAACAACTACACAGAACTATTTGTTTACCAAGGATATGGGTAAACAAATAGTTTATAATAAAATCACTTATAGTTTATAGTTTATAATAAAATCATTCACTGACAGCCATTTACCAGATTTTACTCTACACACTTTGTGGTACTTTACACCACAACTATACCAAATAAGAATTATCTTCACTGTTATAGATGAGGAAACAGGATTAGTGATATTAATCAGCTAGCTACTCACTAGTAAATGACAGAATTGTATTTGTACCACATCTATTAACTTATAACTTTAAATCATCCTAAACTATAAGAAAATAATTTTATAGAAACAAAACAGAAACATATATGGAATAAAAAATTCAGTTGTGAATATTCCAAACAAAGTATTAACTTAGTGGATCCATCCATGTATCTCAAAGTAAACTATAGCAAAGTAGAGCTTATTCAGAAATGAAAAGGTGGTTTGATTATCAGAAAATCTAGTGACATAATTATTCTAAAAAAATTAAAGGAGAAACATCTTGCACACAGGTATGATGGCTAGAAGTGGAGCAAGTGGTGAACAGAAGGCAACAAACAGAAGAAAAAGCCAAGCCATTACAGCCTTGGGTCCTAACACTACCAAGTTACTGAATCCTACAGAGGGACTCTGTGAGATGAAACATATAAACCTATTTGGTCTTTGTTACCATAGCAGGCTTGATATTTGACCTTAATATATCCCTAATGCATATTTATGAATGTATAAATATATGTAATAAAAATAAGCATGAGAATAATAGAAATTTATTTATTATACTTATGATATTGAGTACCAGAGGCTAAGTAGGGTTCATAAGGAGTTCTGACCATATCATTGAGATTTTATTTATTAGGGGCACCTGGGTGGCTCAGTTGGTTAAGCAACTGCCTTCAGCTTAGGTCATGATCCCAGGGTACTGGGATCAAGCCCCACATTGGGATTCCTATTCAGTGGGGAGTCTGCTTCCTCCTTTCCCTCAGTCCCTCCCTGCCCCTCCCCCATGTTCTCTCTCTCTCTTTCAAATAAAATCTTAAAAAAAAAAATTATTACTTAAAAAATAAATACTGAAGGAAAGATAGCTAGCTAAGTGTTAAGCTGACCTGTGATTACACAGGCATTTATTATGTTTTTATCAGTCTGAAATATTTTAAGAAAAATAATAATATGAAAAGCCATAATTTTTACTTTTTATTGAATAAAAAAAGAACATATACAGTACACATACAGCTCAAAGAATTATCACAAAATGAGTGTACCTGTTTAATCTGGATAGCTACTTCTAGATAGAAAGTATTATCAGCTCCCCAGAAACTGCCAAATCTACTCCATCATTACCTGCTTCCTCAAAAATAGTCAATATCCTGACTTCTGAATCAGAGATCAGTCATGCCTAGTTTTCAATTTCATGAAAACAGAATCATTATCCTATCTGTTCTTTCATGTTTGGCTGCTTTCATTCAACATTATAAGATCCATTTACAATGTCACATGTAGTTATAGTTCATTATTATTAAAAGGTAGTCCACATGTCATATTTTTCTATGCCACTATTTTTTTTAAGATTTTATTTATTTATTTATTTTTTAATTTATTTATTTGACAGAGATCACAAGCAGGCAGAGAAGCAGGCAGAGAGAGAGGAAGGGAAGCAGGCTCCCCGCCAAGCAGAGAGCCAGACGCGGGGCTCGATCCCAGGACCCTGGGATCACGACCCGAGCCGAAGGCAGCGGCTTTAACCCACTGAGCCACCCAGGCGCCCCAAGATTTTATTTATTTATTTGACAGACAGAGATCACAAGTAGACAGAGAGGCAGGCAGAGAGAGAGGGGGAAGCAGGCTCCCCGCTGAGCAGAGAGCCCGATGTGGGCCTTGATCCCAGGACCCTGGGACCATGATCTGAGCTGAAGGCAGAGGCTTTAATCCACTGAGCCACCCAGGTGTCCTCTATGCCACTATTCAATAGTGAATTGGGCTGTTTCCATTTTAAGACTATTACAAATAATGCACTGGTCTTTTGCATACATGTGCAGGCATTTTTATTGGAAATTTATATACACATTACTGGATAATATATACCAACACTTAAAATAACACTGTCCAACCACAGCAGATGCCATCAAACAGTTATTCAAAGCAGTCATACCAATTTACACAATGAGTAGTGGATGAGAATTTCACAATCTTGAGCCTGACCAACAACTGGTATATCATTTTTTAAAATTTTAATCATTCTGATGTGCATGTGGTGCCATCTCTTTGATTACTAATAAGGTCGGACACCTTTTCATGTTTACTGGACATTCAACGGTCTTCTGCAAAGTCCTTGTTCAAGGCTCTTGCTCCTTTTTATATAGGATTACTTTTTCTTATTAATTTGTAGGAGTTCATATTTAATATAGATAAAAACTCTTTTAGGTTATATATGAAGCTATATTCTATTCTATGACTTGTCTTTTTACTCTCAAAGAATAAAAAATATCAGTTTTCATGTAGTCCAATATACCATCATTTCCTTTATGAGTGCTATTTACTATTTAATAATTTTCCATATATGAAGATCATGAAGATATTCTTCTTTATCTTTTAAAGGATTTATCTCAAGCTTCATGTTTCATTTTATAAGCTGCTTAGAATTATCTGTATAGGTTTAATTTTTTCATATGCATATATAGCTGACCCAGCATCATGTACTGAAAAAACAGCCATGTCTCACTACTTGATGACCTTCATGGTAAACAAAGAGCCCTAATATTCATAGGTCAGTTTCTGGACTCTATTCCATCCCACTTGTCTATTTGTCTATCCTTAGACCAACATCTCACTTATAATTTACTAATCTTTATAACAAGTCTTAATATCCAGTAGAATCAATGTTCTCTCTTAATTTTTCAAGGTTGACTTGGCTGCTCTTTGCCTTTGCCCATATAATTTTCAGATTATCTTGTCAATTTCCACACACAAATGCACACCCTCAAACACAAACCCGCTGATGTTCAGACTGGGATTGCATGAATCTCTCAGTCAATATGGGTAAAAATGGTACCTTATAATAATGAGCCTTCTAATCCTTTGTACATTATTGCATTTATTTAGGTCTTCTTTAATTTCTCTAATATTTCAGTTTTCAATGAGGAAATCTTTCTCACCTTTTGTTAAATTTACTTCTAGATATTTGATGATTTTTAATGCTTTTGTAAATAGCATTTTAAATTTGCTGCTGGTAAGCAGAAGTAAAATTGATTTTTATATTGACCTTGCTAAATTCATATTCTAAAGATAGTTACGTGAAAAATGGGAGTTTCAATGAATCTTTATACTCTTTCTTGCCTTTTCAGCAAGGACCTTCAGTACAGGGAGAAAAAGAAGTGAAGGGCATTGTCTAATTTCCTACCTCAGGGGAAAAGCTCTTTCAACATTGCATCATAACATATGATATTTGATTCAGGCTTTTTAAATATATTATTTGTCAAATTAAGAAAGTTCTATTCCTACTTGGCTAAGAATTTTTATCATAACTGATTTTAGATATTAAAAAATGCTTTTTCTTCATCTACTAATCATGTGATTTCAAACCTTCATGAATCACCTTATTTTTCCCTACTTATTAATCCAGTAACATTTTGTGCATTCATGTGGATTTGTGTTCCCTCTCACACACACATTTCATATTATTTTTATTGATCCGTTTGACAGTATATTGCAGTCTTCGTAACACTTCACTATAAACACTGCAGTATGCATCTCCTGAGATTCAGGATATACTTATACAGCCACTAAACCAATGACTCACTTGAGATCTAATATTACCTCATGATATCCAGAGTACATATTTAAATGTCTACAATGGTCCCCCAAATTTTATTATTTTTTTCCAATTCAGGATTCATTCAAGTATAGTACATTGAATTATTATATGCCTGTAACCTTCTTTAATCTACAAATAATAACCCCATGTCTCTTTAAATGACATTTATGACATTCTCCAGTAAAGCCATCAAGGCATACAAATTTCTTCGTGTGAAGGTTTTTAATTACAGATTCAGTTTCTTTAAGTCAAGTATTCACATTTTCTATTTCCTCTTTTGGCCATTTTAGTCATTTTTGTCATTTTAGTCCTTTGAATCTGTCAAAAGCTTTTCTTTTCTTCTCATTCTCCTCTTCTTCCAGCTTCCTCTTCTGGAATGAACAGTCACTTCTAGGAAAAAGTGGCCCGAAAGCCAAGATAATATTTTCTGGGTTTATGTCTGCTTCCAGATCTCAGCCCCATAATTCTTCATTGCTTTGGTAGACTCTGATGCAGTTAAACAAACTTTATATTTTACAGTTTTTCTAGTTATTCTCAGCAGAGAGCTGTTCCAAATTAACCTGTCTGCCAATTTATGGGAAATGGAACTCCAAACATTTTTGGAATCTGCAATTTTCAAGATAGCTATTTTTCACAAATACTCCTGCAAAATTTCTTGCCACTTCCAATACACAACAGGCCTTTATTATTCTAAATGCATAACCTCTCTTCCATAGACAGAATTTCCAGATCCTAATATCTTTTTAAGCCTTTTCCATAAACTGATTTCTACCCTCAGTTTTAATTCCTCACTTTTTGTAGCAAAATCTTATTTTCTTTACAACTCATAAAATGTAATGGAATACCAAATTCCCTAAGCCACATTTTTGCAAGTCACTTTTGTCCAACCTACATTTTGACTCATACTTTTCTTAAAGGCAAAGTTATTAAAGGTAAAATGCATAAGAACGTTGAAACCCAAATAAAGCAGGAGTTATAAATCAGAGAAGTCAAAACAAACAGGTCTGTGCATGGTGAAATAATATGAATAAAATCATGAGATCATTCTGTTCTGGCTCTGGGAGAGCTTCAATTACAAAGCAGATTAGGGAGCTTCAGGGTCTTTCTACTGACCTTTCCTCCATTCTTGACTCCCACTCTAGTTTTTCTGTCTACACTGTGGAGGTCTTAGCTTCCCAAGATGAGTATTAAGTAATAGATACACGTGCCTAATACATGATGCATTTTTTGATTGCCATTCTGAATCTTGACCTCTTTATTTTCAAAAATGTTTCTACTTAGAGCACATAAAACATACTGACAAAGTTTCACTGCCAACAGAATATAGGTTAATATGACTATGCATATCTTTTAAAATCCATGGAGGAGATAGCTATGTCTACAATGAGTATTTAAATAAACTAAGATTAAGGGCCAAGAATACTACTTTCAAATAATTTATAATGTTTCCTCCCTAAAGCTAAGTTTTACTATTAAAATAATCTTGAAGGGAGAATAAAATTGTAAAAAGGTACAGGAATAATTAAATGTAAATCTGAGAGGGAAAAAATACTTTAAAATAACAACAACAAAGATCTGTTAGCATCAGAAGTAATAAAGATCACAGAGTACTTTTAGTTGAGTTCTCAAAAGTTTACTTAATTGTTGAACATCTACTATATCCACTGTACCATATTAGGTATTAGTATTCCATGCTACAATAAAGTATGGAATAGATGATAGTCTAATGGAACACTATCTACTAAGACTAGAAAAGAGTAACAGATGACATGAATGAAGCCTAAGCTGTTTCTTCGGGGATGAAAAGCATTTCACCAGGTGAACACAATGGGGAAAGTTATTTTAACATACAAAATGACAGAAAAAACCAGTAAGCACTGTTAAAGAAATTAAGTTAGTAAACATTGTACATGCGTAGTAGTAAAGATTGCATATGATAGAATGGCAAAGAAATGAAAAGGTAAATTGTTTCAATTCATAAAGAAGGTTTTCTTCTGTCCATTCTAAGGAATTTGGTCTAAAGAGTAATATGGGAATAAAAAATGAGCTTTGGTTTTTACAAAGACCAGTCTAGTAACAGTGAAGAAGTTGAGTAGGAAAGGAAGGTTGAGGCAATAGGCTATTACAGTAATCAGACAGGACATTTTAAAAGTCTAAATTAAAGCAATGGTAAATAAGACAGAAAGAATGAATTTAAGAATAGGGGCAAAGTAGACTTGATGGAATATGACATCTGACTACAAGTAAAGGAAAGAATCTAGTATTTCCATCATGTTTATATTTCAGAATTTGGGTCTAGCCTATCTTCACCATGAATCAACCATGGGATTCAGTTAACCTTCATGGGTTCTGTTAATTTACATAATAAGTGAAAGGAATGGACCAATGTTCTCTGATGTCCCTTACCAGCTTAAAATACCCATTATAATGACTAGTCAATATACATGGTCTTAAATAAGTACCTTCTACTACTATATTCAATTGAAATATAGGTGATTGTTCTTCTTTATTCTTTTGCTCTACCTCTTTAGTACAATTATACCAAATTAGCTGTGTGAAAGAGCAATATAAGAAATCACAAAAACATTTTTCCCATGTGACTTTTTCAAAGCTGCTAATTTTAATTATACTTCCATTATCAGCATTACTGTCATTCAGAAAGCATGGCTGACTACCAAGCAACTACTGGTATCAATAAAGTTAATACTTACTCAACTTAAAACAGGATTAAAAAGTAGATATGATAGAGCATCTGCCTAAATCCAACCCTAAGGTTTTCTCTGTCATGAAAATATTCTTTTGAGACATTACATTTCAAAATAATTAATCCTTAAAAACATCAATGAATAGATTAGTCCCTGAGTATGAATCAGATGTTTCGCAAACAGGCAAAACTCCTAGGATTACATTTAATGACTGATATTTAAAACAATGATTCTGACTTGTCAGAGATACTCAGGGAAGAAGTCCAAAGGGTACCTTATTTCTTAAAAATCTTAATTTCCACATAATTTAAATAAAGAAATAATTTAGTCATGGTACTGAATAAACTCAACATTTTAATACTTTTTTGCTAAGTATTTGGAGTTATTTTTAAAACTGAACTAAAGAAGAGGAAAGACATTTTCTTCAGTTTTTGAAAAAGTATTTTAGTCCGATCACAACCCCCCTGCAATGGCCCCAACATCTTAGAAATGAAAACAGTGAAGTCCAGAAAGGTTAAGAACCTAGTCAAGTTGATGTTGGTAAACTGGAGACTACATTTGCACTACAATTTTCCAATGAATCTAACTACTTCTATATTTTTTAAATATTATGCCAAATGCTATAACAAATCTCATCAAAGTGCACTTCATCTCCCCTAGACTTAAACAAAAAAAATCCCTCCTTAATAAAACACTTGAAGTTCAGAAGATAATGTATATGTGACATTCACTTTGTACTTTTCACAACTTAAAACAATGAAGACATTAAATTTAATATTATTCTATACTACAAACCAATGATAATTAAATAATATATCAAAGTCAAAATATGTGAAGAATAAATATAAAGATTTGATGATCATAAATAAGCCAAGTATCTGAGATATAATAGGAAAACCCTCCCCAAAGTTGGTGTAAGGAAGAACACTACCAACCAGCATACGACAAAGAATCTAAATTTTCTTTCTACCAAGAAATCAGCTGAGAAAACTTTTTCATTTATTTATCAAGTGAATCCTAAGGCTCTAAACATGCCAAACACTATTCTAAGCACCCAGCCTGAAGCATTGAACAAGAAAAACAAGATCCTAGCCTCATGAAACTTATATCCTAGCAGCAAAACACAGGCAATAAACAAGGAAAATATCAGATAATGATACACGTTAAGGAGAAAAATGCTACTGAGGTTGTAAGATAAAATCATGACTGGTAACAACTTGAGACTGGATGGTCAGTCAGGGCCTCATTAAGGAAATAAGTTTTTGGCTGAGTTCAAAATAACAAGAAAGGATCTACCCACTCTAAGAGTAGGACAGAAGGACATTCTCAACACAGGGAATAACATGTATAAAGACCTACACCAACTGGGATTGAGGATGTGAGAAAAGGCCAGTGTCTCATGAAGCACAAGTGGTTAGGACAAGCATGACTTGAGGTCAGAAGAAACGTGGAGGCCAGATCTCACAGGACCTGAATATCAGCCTGAAGTTTTTGGGTACAAATCTGAATCTGGAAAATTTAGAACTACAGTAGTGTTAATTAACTATGCTTTTTTAGTTACCAGAATCAAGAAAGAGGATGAATCTCAATGAACAAACTCAGATGTTTTACCAAAGAACCATTTGTTTTATTTTGATTTTGTTTTTAACTTTGGGAAAATTATATTAATATGTGGTATCACAAACTCAATTATAATTTCTTTCAAATATAATCAATTGATGAGACTATTAGTGTGCAAAAGGATCTGAAGCAAAGTTTAGCTTCAGTGCTGCCCCTCACTATGTGCTGGCAGGCCTCTAGAAGAAACTGATCCCCATCTCTTTTAAGGTTCCTTCAAGCTACATTAAAATTATCATTTACTCTCTCCTTATTTCAACCATAATAGTGGTTTGCAAACTCTAAATTCTTATGAATCCCTCATGATTAACTGTATAATAAGTACTAATTTAATTCTGCTTCATGACTCTATCCTGAGCCCCTAGATAGATAAGACTATCTTTTATAGTTATAAATACTTGTCTGGAAACTTGAGCCTTTCCCTATACAGTATACAGTTTAAAAGGAATCTATTTTCAAACCCTAGTGAACAAAACAAAACAGAACAAAACAAAACAAAACTATACCTATCTGTTTTGCAGCCTGCAATATATCATTTAAGTCTTCATTTACACTTTGCATTTCACTCTTCTCCAGTTTTTCATTCAAAAATTTTACTATCTTCTTCCACATCACATCCAAATCTACAATTTGTTCATGAAGTTTAGACCGCTTCACCTGAAACAGCATAATACAGAGACACTGGTTAATGGTCTCCTCAAAGCCATCACTTACCACATATATTTTGCATTGCATTATACAACATGGCACCACCCACAAGAATCCAAAATTGCTTTTTAACTAAGCTCCCAGGAGGAGCTTTAGTGAAGTGTGATTTTAAAAAATATGTTTTAAAAAACTTGAGAAAAAAAAACACAACTGATAAAAAAATGTCTAACATCCAGATAATAACAACTGGTACTATCCCACATACTTCTTTTCCATTTTTCTTTTTTTAAAATTTAATTTAATTTATTTATTTGATAGAGCACAAGTAGGCAGAGAGGCAGGCAGAGAGATGGGGAAGCACGCTCCCTGCTGAGCAGACACCGATGCGGGGCTCGATCCTAGGACCCTGGGATCATGACCTGAGCTGAAGGCAGAGGCTTTAACCCACTGAGCCACCCAGGTGCCCCCATTTTTTTTTTTTTTTTTTTTAATATAGCTTAGATCATATTACATATAAGTACTTTATGCTATGCTTTTTGATGAAAGGTATTTAAGGAAAATCAGATTCTTATTATGGGTTCAATACATTCAAATCAGTATTATTTTCCTAAGTATGATCATAAAACAGGTTAGGCATCCAGGAGATTCTTATCTATTTACACTCTTCTTGAGACTATAAATATTTCCATTCTCAAGAACTGACATAGAAAGCAATAAAAATTTTATTTCATACCTTGGCTTTGACCCATAGATTAAACTTCATGAAGCCCTCTGACCAAATAAAAAAGTAGTGGATTAGATAGAAAACTGCAATTTTCATCTTGGTTGTACTGATGATATTATATAATTCATTATTATTTCCCTGTCTCAGTATTCTAATTTAAAATGTTAATCAATGCTAATTAATATGGGCTTAGGGGTAAGAAAATGGACAAATGTAGAAATAAAGTAAGACTGGCCATAGGGGCACCTGGCTGGCTTAGTCAGAACATGCAACTCTTGGTCTTGGGATCATGAGTTCGAGCCCCACATTGAATGCAGAGAGTACTAAAATAAATAAATAAACTTTAAAAAAAACTGGCCATAAATTGAATTAAATTGTTTCAATGGGTCATCAGTATAAAAAGGTTCAGCTTACTATTCTCTCATTTATATTATTGGCTATATCTCAAGATAAAAAGTTACATTAAAATGAGGCTCATTAGAGGGTGTCTGGATGGCTCAGTCAGCTGAGCATCCACCTTGATTTCAGCTCAGGTCACAGTCTCAAGGTTGTGAGATTGAGCCCCACACTGGGCTCCATGTTGGGCCCTGTG
>ML105432.1:0-11293 GCA_003697995.1 Taxidea taxus jeffersonii | reverse complement strand
TATACCAAGAAACTCAATAAATATTTGTTCAATGATCTGTGTGACTCTTTCTAAAAGTGATCTTTAGGCTATTCCTTGTTTCCCCACCTCCAGAGTACAGACAGTGCTAATATTTTGCAAAGTTTCCTTTACTCCTTAAAGAATGCTCATAAAAACAGTTTAAGGAGTCCCCCTGGTGTTAAAAGTCCTGCTTAAATCAGGTCTATTCTAGAAAATGCATGCACACTGGGAAAAAATGCACTGAGATTATTTTACAAAATGAGTATCATCTCATATTAAGTTCTTATAAATCATTTATGTCAGGTTTTATAATTAAGTTTCTTAAATCAAGATGAAGGTATGTTTATCTCTATTGATGTTTAAAAGTAGAATTTAACATTTTTAGATTGTTTTATCTGATTAGCCTGTTGGGCATTTATTGACTTTCAAGAGAGTAAGTAAAATAATTTTTCTAAAAAAGACAGATAGAGCCCTCCAACAAAGGGATGTCCATGTGGTTTCCTGTCTTTGGACATGTAAGAATTGGAGGCGAAGAAATGTTGACTTGAAGAAGACTGGGGTCAGACTTCTCCCTGCAGGCTCAAGACCAACCATCCCAGAATGAAAAAAAGAAGAAAAGAAAAAAACAAAAAAATTGTCTCATTAATAAGAATTTCCTCTCTTAGAATGGAATGTTTTCCTTTATCAAATTTGCATGCCATGCTTCCAAACTACACACAATTGAATAACTTTCTAGTCACTGACTTAATTTCAAAATGACCTAGCAAGTTTTTAAAAATGTTGGGAAACTCAGGCAACTGGGTGACACAGTCAGTAAAGCATTTGACTCTTGGTTTTGGCTCAGGATGTGATCTCAGGGTCCTGAGATGGAGGCCTGCCTTGGGCTCTACTTGGGATTCTCTCTCCCTTTCCCTCTGCCCTTTTCTATTTCTCTCACCCTCCATGCCACATTCTCTCTCTCTCTCTTTCTCTCTAAAATAAATAAATCTTCCAAAAAATAAATAAAAATAAAAATGCTGGGAAACATTAGCAACTGCCTCTCTGACTACTCCATAATCCTGAGACAATTCCCTCCTTTTGAAGCTCTGCTTTAATAGACCAGAATTGAAAATTAAGAGGCTTCTGAATTCATATGGTTTAGTTAGAAATTCTCCAATATGAATTGGTTGCATTGGGATCACTAGGGAGTTGTTTGAACATAGACATTTCTAGATACCACCTGCAGAAATTCTGATTCAGTAGGTTTAAAAATCTCTGGTTTAATTATTAAACAAGTAGGTGTGAACTTTCCCACCTTCAAATATAAATATTTCTCAGCAATCATCTTATTAAAACATATCCTGAGAATGCTTACTGCTACCTGTGAATTTATTACGCATTACTAGCTTTAACATTATCTGTGTCTTCCAAATTCCACCCATATTTTCCATATCAGTTCAAACCTTTGATAATGAACTTTCTAACAGTTCTCTTTGAAGAGTAGATCACAGAAGTGGAGAAGTGGAAGCCCCAAACTCCAAAACCAGAAAGATAAAATAAGATTTTACCTTAATTTACAAAGGTCCCTAGGAATTAGTCTATTCAAATAACAACGAGGAGAGGCAAAATGACATAGTATGAAAGTAAAATAAAAAGAATGAGAACTGAATTCAGATGTCCATTTTTGTTTGATGAATAAAAAATCAGCTAACTTTTCTGGGTATCAACTTTCTGATGCATAACATAAAGAGGAGTTTAAAAAAAATTTTTTTTAAAGATTTACTTATTTATTTGAAAGACAGAGAGAGAGAGAGAGAGAGAGAGAGAGAACAAAAACTGGGGGAGTGGCGAGGGAGCAGAAGAAGCAGGCTCTCTACTGAACAGGGAACCCGATGCGGGGCTCAATTCCAGTTCCCTGGGATCATGACCTGAGCTGAAGACAGAAGCTTAGCCGACTGAGCCACCCAGGTGCCCCTCAAAATGATTTTTTAATGCTCCTTTCAGGTTGAATGATCTGATTAAATCAGAATATTCAAAGATGGATTAAACTGTATTAAATCTGAATAACAGTTTCAGAAATAAGACAATCTGTAAAGCAGATTATCATAGCTAACAGCAGGAAAATGAAACACAAACATTCTCAAACATACTTGCTCATCTACATACAAAATGGAGGACTTAAATGAGATGCTATATGCTAAATGAGTGAACATTTATACAGTCTACTATGAGGGAGGCATTATACTAGGCAAAAGATGTAAAAAATACCTACCAGTACCTACTTTAAAAAACTTTACAGTATAATCTAGGAAAAAGACACATAAGGCCTACCTTCTCACAATTACTAAATACATTAAGATACCTTATTCTTTCCTCCTTGGTAATTATGCACTTTTTCTTTCCATAAATGTTTGTTAAAATTTCAACTTCAGGTCGCTATCTTCTCAGAGTTGAAAACTGTGTCACATTATATAAAGATATACTTTGCAGGGTACCTGGGTGGCTCAGTGGGTTAAGCCTCTGCCTTTGGCTCAGGTCATGATCTCGGGGTCCTGGGATGGAGTCTCGCCTCGGGCTCTCTGCTTGGTGGGGAGCCTGCTTCTCCCTCTCTCTCTGCCTACTTGTGATCTCTCTCTCTGTCAGATAAATAAATAAAATCTTAAAAAAAAAAAAGATATACTTTGCGCTGCAAGGGCTTAGGCTAACTACTCCCCAGAGAAGGTACTATGGGGCAAAAAATTTACTTGTCAATAAGTACCATACATATTTCTGATGAATATGCTTTGTGCATATAATTCTTATGAATTACAAGTTATTAACACATAGAAGATCTAATGAGACCGATGTAAAAACAGGAAAAATAAAGTCCTTTTCAGATAGAAACTGATTTCCAATGGTGAACTTCGTGTTGAAGCCAATGTTACAAAAGAAAAAAATTATTCTTGGGGCTCCTGGGTGGCTCAGTCAGTTAATCAGCAGACTCTTGATTATGGCTCAAGTCATGATCTCAGGGTATTGAGATAGAGCCCACACTGGGCTCCCCACTCAATGGGGAGTGTACTTGAGATTCTCTCTCTTCTTCTCCCAATACCCCTCCCCCCACTTGAGCTCCCTCTCCTCTCTCAAATAAATAAATCTTTTAAAAAAAAAAAAAAGAAAGAAAAAAATTATTCTTAACTGGCAAAACATTGGCATGTATACCTTTTGATCAAAGGCAAAATCAAGTCATGCTGTTCAAGAAAAATAATCTGTTCCTTTTTAGAGGCCCATTACATATTAATATTGACAAAAACTTACTCTCATGAAAAGCTTCACTTTGGTCCACTAGAGATTCAAGACATGAAGAGGAACCCTAGTTAAGATTCTCTGTTAAAAGAGTGTGAGACTATAGAAAGTTGCATAAGCACAGACACTGTATCTCTCTTGATTTTCTAAGCCTAGCACAGTGCCTGACACAGATGAAGATATGAATGAATGAAATGATAAAAGAAAACAGCAGGGATCAAGAAGGCTAAAGCATGAAAAATTAATCATTCAAATAAGATCATTTAGCCTACACTTAATTGGCATCTCTAAGGAGCATTTTTCTCATGCGAGACTAACTATTATAGTATCATCACAAATAAAAAATACATGCACGGAACCTCAATCCAGAGTAGAATCAAAAGCTGAATTCTTAACTTTTCACAACACTCTGAAAATGGGAAAAAAAATTCATCAACGAAACATGAAATCTAGTGATGAAGATACTGGCTATTCAATCCAATCTTACTTAGAGAAAGAAAATATTCTTACTAGCTTGAGTGTACATGTGATATCATTCATATCAAACTTTTAGCTAACGCTAAAATTATGCTTCTTTTAAACCAAAGAAGGGCAAAATACACAAACACACTACCTTCAATAAATAAGTTAATTTATGATATAAAGGCTATTTAGTACAACTGCCCCCATACCCACAACACCTGCCTCAAAGGCGCACACATCTACTTACTTCAATATGACATTCTAGACTCCGCAATTGCTAAGTTCACCCACAATTCACCATGACCGACTCCCTAACCAGACTATTTACTTCTCAGTGTGGGGTGTAAAAAAATATAAAGGAGGCTTTTCTCCCAAAATCTGTGTGAAGAAAACGAAAAAGTTACCACGGCTTTTAACAAAACAAACGAAACCTAAAGAAAGCAAATTACCCTCACGCAGGAAAGAAAAATCACCCCATCTGGTCACCACGTTGTGGCCTAATACCTGGCCAATATGTGGCTTGGGCCGATTTTTCTGATCACCACCCCCACCTACAGATTCCAAGAGTGGGACCAGACTGTCGGGACCACGGACTTCAGGCCCCGAGAGGGATGACAGCTTTTGGCTTGCCCCCTAGTGCCTAAGAGGCTGTCCGGTCGCGTAGCCCACCCCGAACTCCCTGCCCCGCTATCTACCCCTGGCCGCGGCGCCCCTCCTCCTTCTCCCACCTCCACCCCCTCACCTCTCGGCACCAGCTCACGCGTGTCCCATCACTCGGTCAGCTTCTACCTTCGAGTCTCCCTCTCTTTCGTTTTCATTTTTACTTCCCACGCCGGGTAGAGAACGGAGGGCAGAGCTGAAGATGCCAGTGGGCGGCTGCACCGCTGTGCCTTCCTCCGCACCCTACCCGAGCTCGCCCGGGTCGCTCCCAGTCACAGAGTACAGCGCCCCGACCACCACACAGACCTACAAACCCCGCGAGGGAGGGAGGGGGCGGAGCAGGCGCGGGCCTACACGTCACCCGACCGCAGCGGCGCCAACGTCGGCACGTCGGCTCCCCTGGGCCCCACCCCGTCCGCGCGCGCCGCCGCCCGCCTCCCGCCCGCCTCCCGCCCGCCTCCCGCTCTCCTCCCGCCGGCGGAGCCGAGCTGCGAAGGGGGCCGGGCTGGCGCCGAGGGCGCGTCCGCAAACGGGCACGGGCGTGGGCGCGCGCGTTCCTGCGACTCCGCGGTCAGGTGGGTGTCCCTGAGGGGTCAGGTCTGCTGCTTCTAGCTAGCTGCCAGTGAATTTTCCTCGCAATTACTGGAGTTGACTGCATCTTTTCTCCTATTTTTTTCCCTAAGATGAAGACAAAGAAGTAATAATTCCTACAAAGGAGAGAAGAGCAGTAAGTATGAAGTCTGAAGAACTGGGTAATTGCGATCTGCATCACCAGCCAGAGCTCCCGGCTACGGGACACTTTATACGCGGTTCTCTAGTCTCGGGTCCGCTTTCCTTAAGCTTTCTCAATTCTCAGCTCAGTTATCTTGAAGTTATCTCTGCTATCTGGTGCTTTGGTCGGTCGGCCGCCACCACAAACGGAATGTCTTTAAGATTCCCTGGTTCATTGGGAAGGACAGACATTAAGGAAAATTAACTAACCTCAAGAACTGTCTGGGTATGTGTATACGGTTCCAGACTAAACGTCGGGCATGACGGCCTGACTTAATGTGCCCTGTCTTCCTCCTCTTCCATCTCCGTTTCTCATAAGGAATGTGTCTTGATGCCTAATGGAACTGTGTTTTATAGAAAGGCAGTCAACAGTGATCCAGTTAATACTCTTCACTGGCTAAACCATAATTGGAGTTCTGTGTTCAATCTAGATTGAGCACTTAAAAAAAAAAAACAAAACCTCAGAGAAGCTGGAATTATTTCACAGGAGAGCAGATGATGACGAGAACCCCAAAATGTGACACATAAAAAAAAGTACTGATTGAACTGGGGAGGATTCTCAGAGAAGAGAGAAAGCTACAGGAACATTGAATAAACACTAGTCCTGTGCTACTAGATTCGTTTCATTTGGTCTCAAGAGATGCAGACTTGAGAGAAACAGGTTTCATGTCCTGAAAAGGAGATCCTCCTAGCAGTAGTCAGAGAAGTTGTCTGCCTTGGGATATGTGGGGGCCTCAACTACTGGATTTGACCTTAAGTAGATTCTGAAGGCTTACTTCATAGGTAGGAGGTGCAAGGGAGCCATATATGAAAAGAATTAGCTCGTTTTTTTAAGGTCATTCCCAACTTTCAGATTGGATCAGCCCATGGTCCCAGACTTTAAAGAATTTACAGGTTAACTTATGAGACAAGACAAATGCATCAAAAGGTAAGTAATGAGGGGAAGCTTCATGATAATGAGAGGTACTAACAATAAGTGCTAGAAATTCACATGGCAGATTGTTCTTTTCTTACCACAGTTTCCAAGAGTTAAGGGAGAAGGAGGAGATTGAAAATGGACCCTGCTTAGAACTGCCCTAGAACTAACCAAATGTGGCTCTTTACCCTTGAAATGTGGAAAATGGAAATATGCAGGAAGTGCAAAATATACACCAGATTTTAAAACTTAGTACAAAAAAAAATAAAATATCATTTCTTATATTGAGTTCATATTGAAATATTAACATTTGGTATAGGGTCAATATATTAAAAGTAATTTTACCTGTTTATTTTTTTAAATGTGGCTACTAGAAAGTTTTAAATTACATAGGTGGCTTGCATCTTATTTCTGTTAAACAGTTCTGACCTAGAGGGAAATACACTTCACTGAACTCTAAGAACTATCTTTGTCCTCTTTGTAATCCCTGGAGGGTTTTCCAGAATGTCAGTGGAAAAAGTCTAACGACAGGATTCCTAATGAAGAAATAGAAGACTGCCTAGAAAGTGTGCCATGAGCAAAGACAAGGAAACAAGATTATAGATACACTGTATGATAATGAGTAACCTGTTGGTTTATAATAGAAGGTGCTTATTGGAAGATAGTGACAATAAAGTTAAAATCAGAAACTAATCTGTAAGAAGACTCAGTTTTTAATTTAAGGGATTTAGTACTGTAGGCAATTAGGATCTGAAAGTTACAAAATGGGATTGTGGGTGCCTGGGTGGCTCAGTTGGTTAAGCCACTGTCTTCGACACAGGTCATGATCCCTGAGTCCCAGGATCAGGATGGAGTCCTGCATCAGGCTCCCAGCTCCACAGGGAGTCTCCTTCTCTCTCTGACCTTCTCCCCTCTCATGCTCTCTCTCTCTCAAATAAATAAACTTAAAAAAAAAAAAGAAAATGGGATTGTATGAATCTCTGGTCAGTATTGAGTAGGGTGGGGATGCCTAGGTGACTTAGTCAGTTAAGCAGACTGATGATCTTCAGTTCAGGTCATGATCCCAGGGTCCTGGGACTGAGTCCCGCATCAGGCTTCTTGCTCATCGGGGAGCCTGCTTGTCCCTCTGCGTGCTGCTACCCTCTGCTTGTGCACACTCTCTCTCTCTGACAAATAAATACAATCTTTTAAAAAAATATATTGAGTAGGGTGGGTTGAAATTAATGGGTGGTTGGGCAATCAACTAAAACACATACTTAAAAATGTATTATTCCAGGGGCGCCTGGGTGGCTCAGTGGGTTAAGCCTCTGCTTTGGGCTCCCGTCATGATCTCAGGGTCTAAAGATCAATCCCCGCATCAGGCTCTCTGCTCAGCAGGGAGCCTGCTCCCCGACACCCCCCCCCGCCCCCTCACCACCTCTCTGCCTACTTGTAATCTCTCTGTCAAATAAATGGATAAAATATTTTTTAAAAAAGTATTATTCCAAAAGCAGTAAGGGTTAGATTTTAAATGATTATGGTAGTTTTGCCCTGGTCCAAGGTTTCCCTTTTTGTTGTTTCAGTTACCTGAGGTCAACCACAATCTGGAAGCAGATGATCCTTCTAATATATCATCAAAGGGACAATAGTGGCCTCATGCTATGTCACAATGCCTGTGTCATACACTTCACTTCATCTCATCACTAGGCATTTTATCCTCTCACATCAAAAGAAGAAGGGTAAGTACACTACAATAAGATATTTAGAGAGAGAAAAAGACCGCATTCACATAACTTTTATTACATTATATTGTTGTAGTTATTCTATTATTGGTCATTGTTGTTAATCTCTTACTGCAGCTAATTTATAAACTGAACTTTAACATAAGTATGTATGTGTTGGAAAAAACATAGTATATACAGGGTTTGGTACTAGCATTGGTTTCAGGCATTCACTGGGGCAGTCTAGGAAGTATCTCACACAGATAAAGGGGATTACTTTATAGACATTAAAATGTATGACATGAATCTGTATTGTTTGATATAGAAATTTATCAAGGAGTACAATTGAGTAAATAGTTTGGAAAATAATACATACACAACATGAACCTATATATGTAAAATTATATACGTGTGTATGTAACTAGATCATTTGACTAATAGTGCCTTAATTTTCTTAAAATTGCCTCAAAAAACAGAAAATCTCAAGGTACAGGTGTTTCCAGCATATTTTCATTGGCTCAACAAAGTCACCCATGTATTTTGGTTCTTTTCATTTCTATGTTCTATCATCCTTAGCATGTTAGCCTTTTATTCTCACCTTTATCACCTCTTGAGTTATTAGAATGGGTTGATATGCTCCAGACTCATGTCTAGCCCACGAGTCCCTTAGTGTCTCAGTATGTGTGTCCACTATGTCTGTTCAGCTCACCAGTGTCCCACAACCTTGGCTTCAGGATATTTTTGGTTTTACTTATTCTCAGTCCATTGTTCCCCCTTCTTTTTGCATACCCCAGCTTAAAATAAACATTGGGTCTTAAAATTACATCTCTGCCGGACGCCAGTGCATTTCATTTCCTGGAACTGACATTTAACCCCTGGGGAATGCTGATTAATAAAAAACTCAATTCTAAAATGAGTTTCCCTAGTTTTTTAATAAATGATGATGATATGGAAAAAAAATTATGATGGCAGACACTGTTGGTTGCCTACCCAGTCACCATTTTTCTCCTCTTCCTTAATAAAATGAATTTGTTAGGTCATCAAACAACTGAAGAAATATGAGCTCTTCCTGTTACCCTGGAAATAATTCTATTTCCTTTTGAATAAGAATTTTGTAGAGATGCTCATGTGACCAAGGGATAGTCAGCAAGGGTCATGTGATCAAGCCCCTCATCAGGCTCCTCTCTGGATATGGAGCCTGCTTGAGATTTTCCCTTTCTCCCTCTGCCTCCCCAAGCCTTCTCTTAAAAAAAAAAAAAAATAGACCTAATAGCACTGGATCCTAGAAGACAATGACAGAATATTTTCGAAGTCTTAATGGTAGATGTTGTTCACTCTAGACATCTATATATATTCAAATTAGCAATTAACTGTAAGAGCAAAATAGAGATTTTTAGACCATCAAATATGGAACTGTAGAAGATTTTTCTCCCATGTGATCTTTACTCCAGCAAAATAAAGGCAGAAACTCTGGGAAATAGTCCAGCAAAAATAAGGTGGAAAACATGTAATTCTGGAGAAGATTCTGTAATTCTTAGAGGCAAACAGACATTCTCAAAAGGGGCTGTGCAGCATGTCTAGAGAGAAACCAGTATAGATGAAAGAAGGAAGAGCTCAAGGAACAGGTTTTTAATGGAAGTAAATGGGAAATCCAATAGAATAAATGGTAAAATAGGGAATTTTTTGAAAAGTGAAAGCTGTAATAAATCAAATACTACAAGGATAAAATATGTAAAGGGATAGTAAAGGAAATTCAGAAAAAAATATCATTAGGAAAAGGGTCAAAACAGTTCAGAGGACTACTCTTAGGTTTGAGAGGAGGAAGGGAGCAAGCAAAAGAGAAAGAGTGGCCAAAGAGGAAAGAGACTAGCAGAGATATATAAAATCATTTTTTGAAAAAGTCATCAAGGTTAATACATGCTCAGAGTCAAGGAGAATAGAGACTGAGTTAATGTCTTTGGAGATTTATATAATTGATGGATTGGAAACAGTTTTAGTAACTTGACAGGGATGGACATCAGATGGCAAATTAAGAGAATAAATGAGATAATTGAGACAGGGATGAGAATCATTTTTGTCTAACAAATGCATGAAAAAAGCAGAGCAGTGGAGGAAATAGTAGAGTCCAGAGAAAGAGTTTTGTCTGTGTGTGTTTTTAAGATAGAAAAGCAAGCAAATGTCCAAGATATTGATAGAAGGTAAAAACCTGTAAGAGATGAGTTGAGTAAAGACAACAGTGAGGCAAAGTGAAACAGACAAGGATATACTCAAGACCATATGCAAAGTTGTTCTTAACCTTGGGAGAGGGACTTTTTCCTGTGAGACAAGATGAATGAGGTAGAGGATGCTTGAAAATACAGGAAAAGTTTAAGGTATTAAAGAATGTCTAGCTATAAAATTTCAAAGTTGAATATACAATATGAATGATATGCTTCTTTTAGCAGCCTTGAAATTATGGCTTGTTCAGTGTATGAATATTCTTACGTATTTTCTGTTAGATAATAAGATACATTGAATTTTCATAATTTTCTATAAAATACAGAAAAAAAATTTTCAAACATGCAGCCATAGGTTAGGTTTTAAAAAGCAACACCACTTGGTCAGTATAAACATAAGAAATGAAAACTCCAAGTTAGAGAGTTCTCATTGACTAATTTGACTTGAGATCTAGTTAGTTGGCCAAATGCCAGGTGAGAATCAGTGACAATTGTAAGTATGCATATGAATATAGGTTTGTTTATATAAATGGGATTGGGGGAAAAGAAGATTAGGGGTAGTTAGCTTCAAAATGAATAATTTTTAGCTAGCCTTTTCATATCAAGAGCTAGGTTTGCCTGTCTTCCTCCCTCCCTCTTTCTTTCTTTCTTTCAAGATTTTATTTATTTGTTTGGGAGAGAGAGAGATAGCAGGAGAACACAGAGGGAGAAGCAGACTCCCCATTGAACAGGGAGTGCGATGCAGGACTCAATCCCAGGACCCTGGGACTATAAGCCAAATGTAGACGCTCAACCAACTGAGCCACCCATGCACCCCTAGGTTTGCTTCTTATGCAAGCAAATCATCCACCCGAAGTTTGAGGCGCTAACATATTTATTACTTAAAGCAGTGTGTGGGAATGGAAGAAACTTTCCTTGCCAACTGTTGCTATTCTGTGATTTCTCCTAACAGATAAGTTAAGAAATTGTTTAGACTGTATATGAGACCCAGAGCAACAGTAGCAATAGAGTTTTCCTCTCTCGAAACAAGATAGGTGGATAATTGGTTTGCAAGTTTCTTGGGAGTGTCTCAGGTATAATCTGAAACTGGTCCCTGTATTTGGAGGACAGGGAGAGACCAAAGAAAGAAGCAGCCCACTCTAGGTTGGTAAGTGGCAAATTTAATAACCAAAGGGAACTTACTCATGCAAGCTTGTTTTAGGGTACAACAAGACAACTGGACCCCTAGATGCATCTGTTGAATCTTAAAAGTTTATATAGAGGCCTTAGTCAGGTTGAGTTGAGTACCTATACTATCTTATACT
>ML105431.1:36188-54822 GCA_003697995.1 Taxidea taxus jeffersonii | reverse complement strand
TGGGTAACGCGGCACCATCCGCCGATATCGCCACAAAACCCTAGCCCGGCCTGCCCAGCCCAAACACATGTCTCCCCACAGCAGGGCCTCAGTCTGCTCTTGGGGAGGACCTGGCATGGCCCCGGGCGCAGCCTTCCTGACTCTGAGTGTCGTCGTGAGGGGGCTCCTCCAAGCCTCCTGCCCTACGTGGTGACCCTCCTTGCCTTCCTCCTCTAGGATGTGCTGTTCGTGGGATTCATCCCGGCAGACAAGTGGTCCGGGGCCGTGGCCCCCCAGCAGCCGTTGACCAGGCTGCCTGGGAGACGACAGCCGAGGGCCGGGGCGTGGGATGTGTGGTTCTCTACGCTTTCCGGGAAGCTCCGGGGGATGGGGCACCCATGGCCACTCACGGGGACCGTGAGGTCTCAGCTGTTGGTCCTGGGCAGGCGGTGGGGGCCCAGGAGCCTGAGGAAGTGCAGCAGGCCTGCACTCCGCCTCCCCAGCTCCCTGCCCCACAGTCACGCACGTGCACCTGCGGGCACACGCACACCCACAGGGCCGCACCCAGGAGAGTCAGGGGGCGGGGCCTGGGCTGCGGCGGAGCCCTTGCTGTCCTGCTGTGGGTGCAGCCGTCCCTCCTGGGGACTCTGGGGTCAAGGAGAGCAGGACGGACCGGCCCTGGCTCCGGGTCGTCCTCACCCCGTTCCCTGCGCTGTCCTTCCACTGCTGGCCTGTGTGCACGCGTCAGGGTCTGCAGTGACCTGGGCAGAGGGCATGGTGGTGGCCCCGAGGGGAGGTTTGGTCCAACACCCCACCCAGGAAGGGCCCTGAATACTTGTGGGGCCCCTCCTCCCACCATGCGGGCCCCCCGTTGGGGTTGTCTAGGTTTGCCGGCCCTGTGAGGGGTGGGGAGGGGCGTGGCTGTCACGCGCAGGGCCCCCAGCGTGCCAGGGGCCAAGGTCACTCACAGCGCTGTCGATCCCCAGGGTGAGCAGCATGATGAAGAAAATCACGGCCCACGCCGAGGACAGTGGGAGTGTGGCCAGCGCCTCCGGGTAGATGATGAAGATGAGCCCGGGCCCTGCAAACAGATGGTCCTGTTGCTGCAGACCTGCAGCCTCTGCTCCCCCGCGGGGAGCCCACGCAGCACTGAGAGGACCAGCCCCTGCCAGCGCCTTCCTTCCCGCTCTCCCGGAGGAGTCCTCTCTCCGGGGAACGCAGGGGACACCTGGCCTGGGACTCTGGGTGATGGAAAGCTGATGTCAGCCGGAGGCCTGCGCTTCGTTTCTCTGGATCCTTCTGGTCTGTGCGGAACCAACCCAGAGGGGGGCTGTGGGGGGTTCCCTGCCCGCCGCCCTGGACAACCTCCCGCAGGCCTCCTGGTCTGTTCTCTGCACGTGATAGACACACGCGTGCCCCCCACATACACGTGTGCTCTCACACACATACACATGCACACACGCAGGCTGACACGTGTACCCATCGTGCCGACACACGCGCACGACGCACACATGCACGCATTCTGGGACGGACATGCACGCACCCGAGCTCACACACACGTGCTCACACTCACTGCGGTACATTTAGCAATTCGTGAGTATTTTTCTGTGCCAGTGAATTACTCTGCGTCTGATATTTAAAAACCATGTGGAGAACACGGAAATACTCGGCTCAGCGAGTGCGGGAAAGGGGCAGGTTTCCGGGCACGCAGCGGCTCCCCTGGGACCGTTCCCTGCCGGGACGCGGGGAGGGGTCCGCAGCGTGGAAGACAGGCACGCGGGAGGTGTGCTGGCCCCTCACCCCGCCGTGGGCTCTGGGGGAGCGGGGGCCTCCGCCGGGCTTGCAGCCCTTTGGCCGTGATGACCCCAAAGCAGGAACATTCCCACCGGAAGCTGTAATCAGTCTCAGGGTCACTTTTAAAAGATGGGCCTGCGTGAGTCACTCGCACGGCCTCCCGCGCCTTTAGGCACAAAGACGTAGCTTCCCCAACCTCTCTGTCCTCAGTGGGGCCAGCCGGCGGGATCGGGGCTTTCACGGGTCTTTGCAGAGAGCAGAGCAGAACCCCAGGGCCGAGCTGTCGTCACGGGGCGCTCAGGCCTGGGCTCTCCGCAGTTCCTGCCCGCAGGCGAGGGGCACCATCCCCACCGGGCTGAGGGATGCTCATTCCGACGATCTGAAGCCTCAATGCCATGAGCCACAGACCCGGGGAAGAGGCCGGCTGGCTCGCGGAACGTGATGTCAGCGTCTTCGCCTTCCAGTTCCGCACCTGAGCTAACATTTCACCCTGTTTTCTTGAGAATTAGAGCTGAAAATGACATTTACTTTACTTGTCGCGGAAATGCACAGAAGACGTTCACTCCACTTCTAGGGCTAATAGAGGTTCTTGTAAGCCACTGCTATTTATCATAAAAAAGGGCAAAAGCACGGGAAATGCATAAATGCAGCAGTGAGTAAATTTCACTGCTCTGTATTTATTTGCTTTATGTTCCCATTCTCCTGCTTTTATTGGATTTTTTTCTTGGAGGCAAAAATGCAGACTTAGGAAGCACACACGCCCAGGCCCTGCTTTCCCCACCCGTCCCGGAGGGCGGGACCTCTGCTTCCTACTTTCAAAGTGGGGTCCAAAGGCGCAGCGCTGCAAGAGCCGAGTCACATGGAGACTACGGGCTGCGGGCACAGGTGGGGCGGCCCTCTGCTCCCTCGTCCCCTCGCTGAGCAGCCAGCCGGCCCCCACTCGGGAGTAAAAAGACTCAGGAGAAGATGAGTCAGTGACACCCACATGGGCTCTCCTGAGCCTGAGGCAGCCCCAGGAGACGAGGGGCCTTTTCAGAGAAAGTGGAGGGGCCAGGATAGACTCCAGGGGAAGAGCCCTCCTCGCTCACCCCCAGAGTGATCTGACGCAAGCCAGGGCTTGCAGTGATCTCAGGAGACCCTGGGGTCCCAGACTGACCCCGTGCCATAGCTTTCCTCCCACGCACTAGGACCGAGCAGACCCATGAGTGCCCAGGGGGCCCCTTCCGCACCCCACGCCTACCCCTGGCCTCCTGCTAAGGCCCAGCCTGCTGCTGGGTCACCGGTGCCCACTCCCCCCTGCCCACTTCTGCATGCTGACAGCTGGTGTGTGCGGCTGGATGAGCGGGTTGCCAACAAGGGTCTCCGTTGTCTGGCGTGCCCAAGATTCCATGATTCCTCTGGTTATTACCCAAATCCCACCTACATGTGTTGCGATCACTGGGTGTTTGGAGGGAAAATCTTTGGCGCTGATCAATGGCTTGTGTGTGAACCTGCCGGTTTCTCTCCCCCCTTGCTCTCCCGCTCTGCCCCCTGCGTGACTCGAAAATGGTCAGGGGTCCCACCCGTGAGCTGTGTGGGCCCCCTCCCCAGTGTTAACAAAGACAAGGCCTCCCCCGAGGCCGCGAACCACTGCCTGTCCTGCAGCCCAGGCCTCTGCACGGAGCTGGTGGCTAGCAGGGCAGGGGCGTGGTGTGGTGGGTGTGTTGCTGCCCTGGGGATCGTGTCCTTCTGCGCCCCCCCCCCAAACACGTGTGACTCGGACTCAGGGCCCGCACGTCTCCCTCCACTGTGTGGGGAAAACTCGGGGGACCGGGTGGACACGGCTGTGGGGACGGCAGCCTGCCCTAGGGGGACTCACCGTCCTTGGCCACATCCCCGATGGGCACGCTGTGCTTCTGGGCCATGTACCCCAGGAAGGAGAAGACCACGAAGCCGGAGGAGAAGCTCGTCAGGGAGTTGATGGAGGTGGTGATGACCGCATCTCTGGGGAACAAGACAAGCGTCCCAGCCACGCGCTGCAGGAGGGGCCACTCCCTCCCTTTGTCCTCGATGCGCCCCATCTGGGGTCAGGCGGGCTTTGGAGGGTGCTCTTCCGGGGGCTCCCTGGCCCCTCCTGTGGGCGGCACCGCAGACACGCCGGGGCCCAGGGTGGCAGGACCCCCATCGGAGTGGCTCTTGGCTCCGGGTGTGTGCAGGCTTTGGCCCAGGCAGACCCCGTGGTGGCCAGCCGCGCATGTCTGCCCGGGAGCCAAGGGGCTTCTGACACCAGGACTTGGTGCGAAGGTGAGATGGTCCCCACCGGCAGCGTGGGGGCTCTGGGCGGGGTCCCCACCCACGCTCAGCAGGGGGATGTCTGGCAGGGTGTCTAGGTGGCTTGCACGGAGCTGCGAGAAATGCGGTTTTGGGATGTCTGGTGGGGCCCCAGTGCTGCGCGTGTGTGTTCCTGGCCACGGGGGACGCCACTCGGAAGGCTGAGAACTCAGAGGGCCAGAGGCAAGTAGAGGTGGGGGGCAGGGCTGCTGGAGTGGAAGGACGTCTGCCGAGAGCCCAGACCCTGGGGGGGCTCAGGCACAGGCTGCCCCCCGTGTGAGTGCCCACTTTGCTATGCACACTGTCTTTGTATTTTTACTGCACGTTCTGTCCTCATGATGTGCAGGAAACAAACACAAGACCATAAGGGTCAGAGAAAGCGGGCCCCAGATGGACTCAGTTTTGTTTTTAGATGGACTTTGGGTCCAGCCTTTGGCTGCAGGTCAGCCTGCCCTGGAGCCCAGTGCCCTGAGCACCCCGGGGAGGAGGCCTGGCCCTGGGCACCAGGAGGCAGCGGCAGTGGGCCCGGCAGCGGATGGAGGAGGGGGCAGAGGTCGGGGCCCTCGGTGGGGATTCCGGGAGCTGGTGAACACCTTCATCTCTTCTAGTACTTTCCTTAGAGCAAGAACCGAATTGCCTGTAGCTTCCACCTTTCACTTTCTGTGAAGGAGCAGGTCCGGCTCAGGGGCCCCGCGAGCACAGCGTGTCCCCCCTCCCTGTCTCTGGGGACATGTCATGTCAGAAGTCAGTGGCCTGGCAGACCCTCCGGTGGGACTTACCGGTAGCAGTTGTTGGTGAATTTATTGTAGCTGGAGAAGGCGATGAGCACCCCGAACCCAACGCCCAGCGAGAAGCACACCTGGGTGGCAGCGTCTATCCACACCTGTGCGGAGCCAGACAAGAGAGGTGACCGCGGGGGTGCACAGGGCCTGGACACCCCCGTCACAGGGCCGCCGAGGGCTCCATGGGACAGAGGGGAAGTGACACGCAGGATCGTCATCAGCGCTGACCGAGCGACGCGATTGGGGCAAATGCCGTCTCGGGGATGCGCCCGCCGCGTCCCCGGCCCGAGAAAGGTCTCACGGAGGGGCACCGTTTGGTGCTTCATTGGCGTTTCCTCCCGAATGGCAGCACCGCTCTGCACACGGCCAGACTTGTGGTCACGTACGACGATGCTACAGACATGGCCGCCTTGGTCAGATGTGTCCGCTGATGCCCGCGTCTTTCCCAGGTGTGTAAAGTCACGGGCGCACGGCACGCACACGGTGACACCCGCGGCGAGGCCATGAAGCCCAGACACGGCGTGTGCTCGCCTGGGGCAGCCCGGGCACACACGTGCCCGCGGCTCCTAGCCGGACCAACGTGGTATTTCAAAAGCCACAACTGGTCCCGTCAGGTGACGCGGAGACCACCCGGGGATGTGGGCACTGCCTCGCCCTCCACAGCCCTGGGTGGGGGCGGAGAGCAGCTGAACCCCACCCCCACCGGCATCACCCAGGAGGACCACGCCTGCTGGAGCTGGCTGGCCCCGGGGACTGTCCCTGAGCGTCCAGGCAGCCCACGGTGCAGGCCTGCGGGTGAGAACCCTCAGGCCATGACAGCAGAGCGGGGGAATGCCCCGGGGCGACTGGCCTCAGTATGACCTCACGAGGGAGCCGGACAGGATGCAGCAGAGGAGGCTGGAGCCTAGGGCTGCCGGCGCTGCCACCTGCCCGCGCTCCAGGGCCAGCCGAGCCTCTGTCCTTCAGGTAGCCTGCCCGGAGTCTCGCGATCACCCCGCTGTCAGGGAGTGTGTTCCAGGCAACAGGCGAGGACTCGGCGTGCAGCCCCAAGTAGCTGAGGGGCGAGGGGGCCAAGGGGCCTTGGCTCTGCTGTCCCGCTTGTGCTGGTCATCAGCCAGCTTGCTTGGTGCGTCCACCACAGGCAGGGGCCATAGTCCTGGGAGAGCCCTGCCCTGCTTCATGCCTGGCCCTTGCCAAGTCAGTGCCCACCCCTGAGCCTTCGCACATGTAACGGCCCCTCCGAGATGTGCCTCCCGGACGAGTGTCCAGGCCTTTGCTCACTGCCACCCGGAGGACCCGGCTTTGGACCCGGTCCAGGGCCATCCTGGAACCCACCTGGCAGCCTCTCTGGGCCCACTTGGAACTGCCTTCCTTCACCACTGGACCCCTCCTCTCCTGCTGGAATGGGAGCTCTCCGGGATGGGACTCTGTGCCCCAGCCTGGATCTGTCCCACTGTGTGTGACTGCCCCCAGGGCTGCAGATGAGCAAATGAGGGTCTGGATGCCATCTAAGGATGCTGACCCCTAAGGGGGAATACTTGTCCATACGGGGATCCAGAAATGGATCCCCAGGATGCAGGGCAGTCTCTGTGTCAGAGCAGAGCAAGATCCGAAGTGCCAGGGGTGTGGGGAGAGATAAAGCAGATGGTCTCTTCTGTCCTGTCTGCTCTGGAAGAGCCCCTGTGTGGCACCTCTGCTCCTTATCTGCCCTAGACCAGTGGGGATGCTGGCCAGGCATCCTGCCTGTGGCAGGCTCCATCAGGTTACTCCGGACTGGACCCCAGGGGATGGGTGAAGGTCAGGCCTGGGATAGGGATGGGGAGCCCTGGACTTGATCAGGGCCAGCTTTTGCAGCTGTGTCCCTGGGGGCATCTGGGGCGCCTTTCTCCAACAACTAAGCCCCAGAGAAGGATGCTTAGGGCCACTTGATCTCTGAATGGGGCCACCAAGAGCCTGGGCAGCACCTGGGCCAGGAGGAACCCTGGGAGGACACCCCAGGATGACCACCAAGCCAGTGAGGCCCTGCGCCTGTCCTATCCAAAGGTCAGCCAGGACCCCACAGCAAGACAAGGAATGGCTCTACCCTCTGGACTGGGGATCACATGGACCTGTCCCTTTGGGACCTCAGCCTCACTAGAGCCCAGGGGTTGTAGGCTTGCTTTGTCCTGGTCTATGTCCCTTCCTAGCCCCAAGCTGATAGATGGTTGGAGAGGACGAGACACGCTGGTTTGTTGAAGATATTTGTCATCTGCCACCCATTGACTATGTGTTCATCAACCACCTACCTATGCACATATTTACCCAACTGCCTATCATCTGTCCATCCATATATCATCTATGCATCTGTCTGTCCATCTGTCATCTGTCTGTCCACCCATATACCATCTATCTATCCATCCGTCTGTCCATCAGTCATCCATTCATCCATCATCTGTGTATCCATCCATCCATCCATCCGTCATCTGTCCATACATCATCCATGCATCTGTCTATCCGTCCATCATCCATCTATCCATCCGTCTGTCATCTATCTATCCATCATCCATCCATCATCTGTGTATCCATCCATCTGTCCATCCATCATCTATGCATCTGTCCGTCTATCCACCCATCCATCCATCCATTATCTGTCTATCCATCTGTCTGTCCATCTGTCCATCCAACCATCATCTATCCATCATAATCTATGTATTCACCCATCTATCACCTATCTGTCCATCTGTCTGTCCATCCATCCATACATCATCTATCTCTGTGCACCTATCATCTTCCACCTTCTACCTATCCTCTATCGTCTAATTTCTGACAGCCTCTTGTCTGCCATTTACTCTTCTCTGCTTTACACATGAGCCTCTTTGCGCATGCATGGCGCCTATCTGGCTTCCTCCTGTGCCCTGCCTGGTTTTCCTGCCCAAGCACTAGCTTCCTTATGTTGCCCTCATGTTATTTTCTTTGATTTCCTTACCGTGGCCCCTGGCCTCTGACCCCACAGCCACTCCCCCTGCAAGCATATCTGCGACTGCCCTTGGCTTTCTGGCGCGTGGACACTGTCTTTCCTTGCCCGTGCAGAGCATGTATCTACTGTTTTCTTGGCCTTATTGCCTGTCCTTGCATGGACTTCCCAGTGGCCCACCCAGTGCCATTTTCCCTGCCCTTGCCCATGGGTGCCTCCTTCTGCTGCTCCCCCACTCCTGGGGGCGTCCTGGGGGCTACAAGCCATACCTGCCTCCCCTCCTATCTGTTCCTTCTCACTTCCACTTCAGGGCTGTGTCTTCCTGCATCCTGGTGGGTGCCACACCTGACTCCCCAACACCTAGTGGCACTGGGTAACGATCCTCCAAACATCCCCGTCCCCGCTGCATGCCCCCCACACCCCAGCTACCCTTCCCCATTATGTCTCATGGCCCTGACAGTGAGTACCCTGGGTAGCCATTGGAGTCCCCACCATCTGCCCAAATTGAGTACACCTGAATTTTCCATGATCTCCTGAGAATGCTACTTTTTCCATCATCCCTGCTGCCTCCTGCCAGCGGTCACTCACATTTCTGGGCCTTGTTTCCCTAAAATTGCCCCTTCTCTCTCCCTCTCTCGGCAGACCTCTCTCTGTCCCATGGCCTGGCCAAGCCCCCTCTCTTCTGTAGGCTGTCTCTAAGTATTGTGGTACAGAATGATTGTTTTCTTGGTCAAAGAAGTGTGTGGCCCACGTGCAGACTTGGTATTTGATGAGAGCGATTTAACCACCCCCACCCCCACCCCCCCGCCTTGTGCCGTGGGTGCCATGAGTATTTCACCAGCGAGCTTTGGCTTCCTGGGGAGGGAGCCCTGGTTCGGGCAGCCACGATGAACCAGAGCCGGAGCTCAGAGCTGCGCTCCGGGTGAGTGGCCGCGCTTCCTGGCACAGGCTGGGCAGCCCAACGGCGTTCGTCAGAAGAACCTGAGAGGGTTCCTCTGGGAAGGGGACGGGTCAAGGGAAAGACACCCACTGGACGCAGCCTTCCATTCTGTGCTCACAGACACTGAGCAGGAGTCTCCTCCCTTAACTCCTCCCTTAACTTTCTCATTTGGACCACTCAGCTCCCTGCGGTGCCCGCGTCACCCGATGGTGCACCCTGCTCGGTGGGGTCCCGGGGGCAGCCGTCCGGCCGGGCCGCCTACACGTGCCACATGTACAGGCTGAGTCAGAAATTCCGGCCCAGCTGCCGCCTCCGGGATCTCCTGCCCCAGAACACAGCAGTCCCGTGGCACGGAGCCTGCCCGTGTGGACGGCGGGCCACGAGCGGAGGGCATACTCACAGAAGACTCGCAGAGCCGACGGAAGTCTACGCTCAGGTACGCTCTGATGCCATCGATGGCCCCAGGGAGCGTGATTCCTCGCAGAAGCAGGGCGAAGAGGACCACATACGGCATGGTGGCTGTGATCCACACGACCTGGGAGAGCACAGCGTCATCAGGCAGCACCAGCCACCGGCTGGCACGGCGGCCTCAGGGTCACCCTGGTGGGTGGCCTTTTGCTGGGGAGCCCATCATCCCAAACATTCACAGGATGCTGGCTCAGCAAGGCTCCCTGCAGAGGCTGCCCTCTACCCCGAAACTGCCCGGGGACTGAAATGGGACAGACAATCTGGCAAAGAAGGGACATTCTTCTTCTGCATTTGGTCTGCAGCAGCGGACAGGGGGGCTGAGCTCCTGAGGAGTGAGATGCAGTGAATTTTCACTGGTTGTGCAGATACACATCCACGTGGTGTGTAAACGGTGGGCCCTGGGCTGGGGACAGGGAGGAGCCTGTCCTTACTGAGGCTCTGGGTGTCGGCCCTTCACTACCCGTATACAGCAAGCGATGGGCACGTTTTGGTCAAAATTGCTTTGGGTGCCCAGATAAAAACCAAAATATTTTCATCAGTAAAAATTTGTGTTGTGCTTGTGGTCATGCTGGAGACACCCTGCTGTGAGTGCCTTCCCCTTGGCACCATTCTTTAACCTCGGCCACCTGTGCACTCCCCAACCTACCACGGCCACCTGTGCACTCCCCAGCTGGCAAGGTCCGCAGCCTCACCTTCCCGGAAGTCTTCACTCCCTTCCACAAGCTGAAGTAGAGCAGGATGATGACCAGCACCAGGCAGGATGTGAGCTGCCACCGGGGGGGACCCAAGTCATCTATGCCACGGCTCTCGTGGAGGTGCAGCACGCCGCGCCTGCAGAGGGTGGGAGAGGTGGGTCCGTCAGGAGTGCCCCCCGCCCAGGACTGGAACCGGAGAGCTGAGTTTGCCCAGAGGCCTTCCCTCCCCCACCTCGGCCCAGCCAAGACATCCAGCCTGGCGGGACGAGAGACCCCCGCTCCGGAGGGTCAGGCCCACCAGCCCCAGCTGAGAGGCAGGGTCTGTGCGCTCGAGGGAGCCCACAGCAGCCCAGCCCTCACCTCTTACCCTTAGCACCCCTGATTTTTGGAGCTGGGAGAGGGTTGGGTGCTTTTGATCGGAAGGAAAGGAGCTTCAGAGACCAGATGCAAGGTACCCAGTGATGCAGGCACCGTGGCGTGGGCCAGGGTCCCACCTGCAGGGCTGAGGCTGAGCGGACTCAGAGCAATAAAGTAGGACATGCGGATGCCTCTGAGGGGAAGAGCTGACAGCATTTGCCCCTGGCCCCAGCTGCCTCGAGGAGGGTCCGCAGGTAACAGGCCCAGGATGATTCTGCTCTGGGCTCACTCAAGGCCCATCTCCTGGAGGGGATCCATCATGAAGGCAGAACATGAGGCCGTGAACCCAGAGCGGGACTGAAGGATCCCTGGAGATCCCTGTGACCACCTGCGGGGTCCTGGGTGCCTCCCGGCACGGCGTCCCCTCGGGTCCCCTGACACCTGCGGGAACGGTGGTGGCACCATCACGTGGGCAGTGCACCTGCTGCCTCACCTTCAGAGTTGGGATTCTGAATCGAAGCTGGCGCCAGGTTGTGCCGCTGCTCCAGGCGGTGGAGGGGCCCCATTATGATGGGAGCGTCACTGCCCAGATTTGAGAGGTAAAGAAAATAATCCTGACACCCAGGTCAGAAATCTCCAAACCCCAGAGCTTCCCACCGGCTCTAGGCGTCCCGGGACCATGTTGGAGGGATTCGGGTTTTCAGACTCCAGAATCAGGCTTGTGGCTGGGGAGGCGGTGACGGGCGTGAGAGAGCCCACAGCACTCCCAGCTGCCCAGCACTGTCCAAACTGTCACATTAGCCTCTCTCCCTTCTAGAGTGCGGGCTGCCCCCCGAGGTGACAGCCCCCGCCCCCACTAGACACACGCATGTGTTGTGTGTGACACATGCAGTGGGAGGTCAGTGACCTGGAGCTCCCAGGGCAGGAGGAGGAGGAGGCCCCTGCTGGGACAACGCTCAGGTGGCTGTGCCTTGACTGTCCTCCCCAGGGCTTAACCAACCCTGGTCCTGTCCTCCCTGGGTCTGTTCCCCATGGCCTGTCCTCTCTGGGCCTGTCCTCCCCAGGGTCTGTCCTCTTCGGGCGTCTGTCCTCCCCGGGCCTATCTTCCCCGGGCCTGTCCTCCCCGGGCCCTTCTCTGGCAGCAGACTTCCCAGAGCCTTCAAGCCCCGTCTCTGTGCCGGTGTCCTCCCCCTTCCATGTCCTGGTTCCCCAGCCAGACCTTGTCCCCAGAACCTCCTGTCACTAACAGAAATCTCCTCGAGGTGACAGTGCTGAGTGAAGCCACACGCCCAAAGGCCCCGTCACACCTTGGCCTCCTCGCGAGGCCTCGCACAGGCATGTGGGCCACACGCCTCGGCCTGGTGCCAGGTGGCCATTTAGTCATTTGTCCAGGAGAGGAGCCCGGCGGCCCGTGGAGCCTCCTGGCCGGGGCTTTGCTCAGGCTCCTCAACCCCACACACTGGGGTCACTTGTAAGCGTTTCAGATGCACTCTGGAGTCGGCGCGTCTGCGCGGTTCAGTTCCCTCCCCAAGACGAAAACTCATCTGGCTCTGAGCTTACCTGAAACTCCTCAGACAGTTTAGGGGACAGGATGCTGCAAAGGGCCACTGGCGGGGACAGGAGCCGGCATACACCAGCCCTGCCTGGGGACCGCCCCCAGGGACTACAGACAGCCAAGGCACAGAGCGGGAACGGCACAAATTAACCCAGAACGGGCAGAGGACTTACACTTAAACTTAAAACATAAAATTGCAGGTTCTCAGGAGAAACAGTAGGGGTAAACCTTTGTGACCTTGGGTTTCTCAATGGATTTTCTGATACGATAAAACAGGTAAACTGACTTCATCAAAACAAAAAAGCTTTTGTGCATCAAAGACACTATCAGCAGGGTAAGAGGAAACAGAATGAGAGAAAATACTTGCGCCTCATGTATCAGACACGAGACGAATATCCAGGATAGATAAAGACTTAAGACTCCCAAACAGAAAACCCCTCCAGAAAGCTCAGCTTGAAGCAACAAAGCGGGGTGCATCTGACTGGGAAGCTTCTGCACGGCGGTGGGGGGAGCCACCACCCAGATGAAGCCAACTGCTGATGGAAGGAAACATCGGCAAATCACGTATTTCGTATGAGGTTAGTACCCAAAGTATACGGGAAACACATACAATTCAACAGCAGGAAACAGGCAATCTGATTAAAAAGAGAAAAGGCAGATCTGAACAGACATTTCTCCAGAGAAGGCATCCCGCAGGCCAACAGACACAGGGAGAGAGGCTCAGCGCCCGGGAGATACACCTCAAACCGCCCTGAGTCAGCACCTCACACCTATCAGAACAGTTTTTATGAGAAAGGCAAGAAATGACACATGTTAGCAACAAGGTGGAGACAAGAGCCCTCCATGCACAGTTGCTGGGAATGCACACTGGTGCAGCCACCCTGGAAAACAGTATGGCATTTCCTTTAAAAATTAAAAATAGAACTCCCCCCTGATCCAGCAATCCCACTTCTAGGTGTTTATCTGAAGAAAATGAAAACACTAGCTTGAACGTACGTTTGCACCCCCATGCTCACTGCAGCACTATTTACCACACCAGATACAGCCCGAGTCCAGGGACAGATGAACAAAATGTCTGTCCATCCGTGGAATATTGTTCAGCCTTAAAAGGAAGGAAACAGACCTGCTACAGCGTGGATGGGCCTGGAGGACATCATGCTCCGTGACATCAGCGGACACAGAGGACACAGAGGACACAGAGGACAAGGCTGGATGACTCCTCTTATACAAAGTCCCTAGAGTTGTCAAACTCATCGAATCAGAGTAGGATATTGGGTGCCGGGCCAGGCTTGGAAGGGGCGGAGAGGGAGTCGGTGCTGCACGGGAACAGAGCACGAGAAAGTCCTGGAGATGGATGGTGGTGACAGCTGCACAGCACTGCGACTGTGCTTAGTGTCGCTGAACACACTTAAAAACAGTACAAACGATGTATTTTCTGTTGTGTATAGTTTATCACAATTTAAAGAAATTTCCCCAAATGAAGGCAAAATAAGTTTCAGGAAAATGAAAGCAGAGAAAATTCATTGCCAGCAAGCCTACACTGTAAGGCGTGTTAAAGGAAATTCTTCAGATGGAAGGAAATGAAGCCAAAATGGAAATCTGGACCCACATAAGGATGGGAGATCATCAGAAATAGCAACTATGCAGGTAAATACACAAGTTATTTTTCCATTTCAAATTTACTTAAAATGTAACTATTTAAAGCAAGAAGAGGAACAACATAGCACAGAGTTTATAACATCCTGTAGGAAGAAAACCCAACCAGGGACGGGCTGGGGAAATGGGAGTATGTTGTAAGGCTCCTAAATTACATGAGAAGTGGTATGATGTCATCTGACAGTAGACGAGGAGAAATTAAAGATGTACCTTGAAAACCCTATAAATAACCACAAAAGTTACAACAAAGCTTATTAGCCAATAGCATAGCTAAAATGGAAGCCTAAAAATTAATTAATTCAAAAGAGGGGGATACATAGAGGGACAAGAAACAAAGTGATGGGACAAATAGAAAAAAAATAAAGATGGAAGACTTAAACCCAACCATAGGGTTAATTATTGACTGGGAACCCCAATGACCAGACAGACATTCTTCTGCTGAATGAAAAAGCAGGGGACAGCTCTACATGGTCTACAGGAAATGCACTCACGATACAACCCATATGGGTTAAAAATACAAGGACGGAAAAGGTACCAATGCAAACACGATCCATTGGAAGACGGGTGATCATTTTGCTGCCAGGCAGAGCTGTTTCGGGGTGAGGAATGTGACCAGGAGCAACATTTGGAACTGCAAGGGGGTCTATCCAAAGACTTGACCTCTGTAAACACACACACACTCTGTAACACCGCCCCAACATGCATGAATGAAGTCAACACTGATAGAATCGGGAAGACAAAGAGGCAGAAGCACAATCACAGCTGAGAGTCAACACTCCTTCTCAGCAGTGGGGAGGGGGGACAGTGGACGTAAGGAGCCCCCACTGTCCTGCACACAGTGCAGCTGCTTCCCAGTGACAGCTGGGACAAAGAACACCTGTTCTTTTAAATGTTCGATACCCCCCAGGATTAAACACAGACCGGGCACCAAAAGTCTCAGGATGTTTTGGGATAATGAAGCTTTACAAGTAGAGTATGTCACTCAGTCTGAATTAAATCAGAAATCAATAATAGAAGCATATCTAGAAAACCTCCAAAGATTTCAGAATTAAATGGGAAGCACTCCAAGTCTCTCATGAGTCAAAGAAGGCATCACAAGGCAGATCAGGGAGTACCTTGAGTTGAATGGAAGTGGAAACCCAGCACGTTGAGCTTTGTGGAGGCAGCTAAAGCCGTCTCTTAGAGGCAAACGTATAGCTTTCTTGTTCATAGTAGAACTTAGGCGAAGGTGTGGTAAGGGTCTATGAGCTGGGGGAATCTGAACTGGTTGGAGTTATGGGGCCTGTTTTCCTGTCCTGACTCGACCTCACGTCTGTCTGGCACATTCCCTGCACCACCTCTCAGCCCTGGAGCTACAGCCAGGAGCCCCCGGTTGTGGCTCGGGGCCTGCCATGTTTCCTCGCACATGCCTAGCAGGGACTGAAGTTGGGCAGGTGCTGGGGCTGAGGACAAACACCAAAGGCCCCGCTTTCTCGGGTAAGACGTAACGAAAGTAGCAGTGACATCGTGCTTCACTCTGCAGTCTTGCTGGAACCCTTTCCAGAGCTCCAAACAAAGACAGGTGGTCCCAGTGCTGTCACATGCTGCCTTTCAACCTCTCTGTGAGCTCTCCATCTCAAAACTGTAAGAGGTGTCCCAGCTGGAAACTGAGTCCTCATTTTGTTGGTGTAATGACAGACTGAACCCGAGTCAGCCCTGAGCACCTCTGAGGGCCCCTCAGTGTGGGGGCCCCGAGCACGGGCCCCCAGGTGCTTATCCGCCACTGTGTCTGCACTTTCCGGGGCAGAGGGTCCCTGCAGACCCCTTCCCTCTGATCACAGACAGCCAGGCTGAGTGCAGCCTGGGCACCACCCGGCAAGGAGACACCATTGCATCTGGGAAACGCAATGGTCAACAGCAGTGTGGTGTTTCTCACCAAGAAGAGCAGACAGCCTTCTCTTCCTCTGGACAATTCTCACCTGCTCAGCACAGCAAGATTCCCATCCACACCCTTGAAAGCTTCCCTGCATCTCGTAGCTACGTAGCTACGTTTCTTGCAGCTGCTGTCTGGCTTGAGCCCCTCCCTCCCCCGTCCCTGTCCCTCGCACACGTGCACTCTCCTGCAGTCCCAAACCAACAACAACGTCTTCCTAAACACACCAGCACGTCCTGTGGCACGTGACGGTCCCCCTGCCCTGGCCACACTCTTTCTGACCTCCACTCAAGGAAACCACCCGTGCTCCCGGCCCCGCCTCCAGGCCTGGCAAACCTGCCTCCCACATTCCCGCCCCTCGATGCCACTTTCCACCATGGAGATACGGGGCCCCCACGGGGCACAGAATTCCGGAACAAAGCATTCAGATTCTGAGAGCCTGAAACATAGTGTCATTCCAGGTGCATTCCAGAGGGGCAGGAGCCGGTTCCAAGGGGACCCAGAGAACGGACTTGGGGAGAGCCATGCGCCCACAGGTCATGGACGCCATGCGGTGTGGAGTACGGGGGACGGGAGGGCACCGGGAAGGCCCCTGGGTGTGGGGGCCGAAGAGGGACTCGGGCAAGAACTGATGCTGGGCTTGTAAAGAAAGAACTTGTCAGGAGAAGCAACAGTGGGGGCCCCCGTAGGGCCGGTCCGTTTGGCAAGGCTGAAGGGTGTTTTCTGTGCGCAGGGACGGGGTGGGAGAACAGTGCGGCTGGGCCGGGCCCACGCTGGAGGCGGCCCTGCAGACCCCGGGCGGGCTCGCCTTCCTTCCACAGGCAGCCTCTGGCCGGCCCCTGCTAGGCACAGAGCGGCACCCAGTGGGACCGAGCAGCCGGGCCGGTTCTGCCTTCCCCGCCGCCGAGGCCTCCCCCTCCAGGGGCCCCGCCGGGCCGCTGGAAGCAGGATTTGGGAACGTGCCTCCAGGAGCCCCGAGGATCACAGTGTGGGCACGGGCCAGAGGTCCTCACCACACCGTCGTGGGGCAGCAGGGGGACACCCTCGTGTCCCTTCCTTTCCAGGGCTGCCGAGCTCGTGAGTACCGCGGCTTCCGTCCCTACTCACTCGAAGTACTCGGTGGCGGGCGTGGTCCTGAAGGTGTCATTGGGGCCGGAGCTGGAGCTGCCGGCGCGGGCATCCGAGCAGTTGGGGCTGTTCCACGTGTTGTTGCAGTGGACCCACGGCAGCTCCACGGAGAAGGATGAGAAGAAGTAGTGCAGCGCCCAGGCGATGATGACGTTGTAGAAGAAGCCAACGTACAGCGAGATGAGGATCACCGTGAAGCCCACGCCTGGCGCGAGAGAGCAGAGAGCTGTCAGCAAGGTGCCCGCCCGCCCTCCTTCGGCCGTGCTGGCTGTGCTCCCGCACCAGAAACCGGGCCACGTCTCTGCACACCCAGAGGCAGCTCGTGAGAGCCAGGGTGCCAAACTTCACGCCGTGACCCCAGACAAGGGGCTGCACCCGAACCCCCAAACCTACTGTGGCCATCTGTGTGCACACAGATCATCCGGGGTCACCCTGGTAGAACCAGGTCACCCATACACACACAGGGTGACTAACGGCCATATGTGGCCATCCACTGCCGCTCACAGCCACTCGGCATCAACCAAGGTCATCCAGGGCCACCAGGCCATGCAAAACCATCAGAATCATCTATGGCCACCAAGAGTCAACAAAGATCACCCCAAACCATTCAGGGTCACTCAGGGACATCCAGAGCCACCTAGGAAGACCCAGGATCTCCCAGAGCCATCCAGGGCCACGAATGGTACTTAGAAACTCAGGTCCTCAATGGCTACCCACAGCTACCCAGAGCCATTCAGAGACATTTATGGACACTCATGGCTGCTCATACTCCCTCAAGACTACCCAGGGCAAACAATCATCAGGGTTCATTTCACACCTACCCAGAGCCACCTGAAGTCACACAGAGCCATCCTGACCCCTCAGGGTCACCCAGAGCCATATGTGACAGTCCAAAGTCAGCCAGGACCATGCATGACTATCCAGGATTAGCTGGGACCATGCAAGACCACTCAGGGTCACCCAGAGCATGCATGACCACCCAGGGTCAGCCAGGGCCATGCATGACTGTCCAGGGTCACCCAGAGCCATGCATGACTGTCCAAGGTCACCCAGAGCCATGCATGACTGTCCAGAGTCACCCAGAGCCATGCATGATTGTCCAGGTTACTCAGGGCCATGCACGAACATCCAGGTTCAGCCAGAGCCATATATGACCGTCCAGGGTCACCCGGGGCCATACATGACCATCCAGAGTCAGCTGGGGCCATCCCTGGTAATCTAGGGCCACCGAGGGCCATCCCTGACCATTCAGTCTCCTAAAGCAAGCGAGGGCCTTTCATGGCAACCTTTCTAGAATCACAAAACCTGGGATTTGGGATCAGTCATCGAGGGGCTCCTGGCTCCTGGTGAACTAGGGCAGAGTGGCAAGCACTCTTTGGGGCTGTGCCATCCTGCCTGGTGGCAGGTGGGTCTGGCCTCCTCCCACTGGCCAAGGAGCCCTCTTGCTCAGTGCCTGGTAAGCTCCACTCTGTTCCCCGCTCCGGGGCCCCATCAGGCTCCACGTGCAGCGGCCTTCTCGGCTTTGCGGACAGGAACTGGCCTGGAGCTTTGATTTGCTCTTTTAAAGCCTGGTTAGGTGCTCTGCCTGGTCTTGCCCGCTCGTGGCTGAGGCCGTGGCTAGGGGAGGAGCACACCTTCAAGGCGATGTTTATAGGAAGTGGTTTAGGTGTCTTTCATGGATGTGACCCTGAGGAGAAGAAACCTTCATGCCCAGGGCATCATTACAGTTCTCTTCCTACCCTGGAAGCAAAAAGAGAAGCCTAACATTTACTTGTGCGTATCCATCAGACAGATCCTGTGTCAGAAACGTGCTAGAAATGAGACAGTCCTGGACGTAAACCCTCTTGGAAAACCTGTCATAAGCCATGATGATGAAAACACAGCAGTTTTCTTTACAAGGACCTCTCCGGGGTGGCAGTGGTCAGCTTTGAATAACGTGACGTCGCCATTCTGCTCCCTGAGTTCCTGAGGACAGAGGCTCGGTTGTGATTCACAGCAAGTCCACCAGGGAGTCATGTTCCCGGGAGTCCTGTCGTTGGGGAGCCGTGGTCCTGGGAGCCGTGTCGTTGGGAGCTGTGTTGTCAGAGAGCCATGTTCCCAGGAAC
>ML105431.1:0-36178 GCA_003697995.1 Taxidea taxus jeffersonii | reverse complement strand
AGCTGTATCACCGGGGAGCCGTGTTCCCGGGAGCCGTGCCGTCAGGAAGAGCATCACGGAAGGCTTTCTTGGGTAGCGCCTGACTATGGACACCTGACTTGAAATCATTTTAAGGTTAAAACTTTGTGTGCAAGACCTCAGCTTGAACATGGGAAACTCAAGGCAGCCGTGAACCAACAGCAGAGCCGACTGGAGTCCACTGTGTGACCCAAGAGCTAAGCCCTGCGCTGAGTGCATGGCCCTCCTTCTGCACTGGCCGGGTTTCTTGACCTTCACTCCAGGGAGATGAGGTCGCCCCCGAGAACACATGGGCTCGCCCCTGGCTGCCCAGCACCAGAGGCTCCCTGCACACTAGCCGCTGCCCCCAGGGGCCCATGCGTTGGGGGGAATGGCATGGCTGCCTAGGACGGTGGCCATGCGTGGGGTGGAGGGAGCCTCACGAGCTCCCCTGACGTGTTGTTCATCACAGGCCAGCTCGGGACAGTGACCCGCCACCCCAGAGTATCGGGCTCAGCCCTCTCCTGCGTTCCCATGTGGCTGCTCCTGCCAGACGCCGGCGGAGCCCAGGCCCACGCGTGAGCTCCAGTCATAGGTCTCGTCATCCGTTCCTGCCAGTTTCTGTTTTCCTTAGTATTTCTTTACATTAACTTTATAGCCTAAACTTTACATTAATCTGGGTGTATTTTGTCTTATTTTAAGCCACTTTAACTTCTTTTTAGAAAAGAGCTTGATATTTCACACTAAAATACTGTTGCGTGTAAAACGTCATCCTTATTTTATATTCATAAAACAGGTCATGATCTTCGGGTCCTTCGGCTCAGGTCATGATCTCTGGGTCCCGGGATTGAGTCCCGCATCAGGCTCTCTGCTCAGCGGGGAGCCTGCTTCCCTCCTCCCCCCGACTGCCTCTCTGCGTGCTTGTGCTCTCGCTCTCGGTGTCAAATGAGTAAATAAAATCTTAAACAAACAAACAGGGTGGCAGGGTTTCCACGGCACTCGTGAGACAGGGTCTGCATGGGGCACAGAAAGGGGGCATCCTGGGGAAGCAGGCACTTGGGCCCCGCAGGTGTGGCCACCCTGTCCCTCCCCACCCCCCAGAGCCGGGTCACACCAGCAGCACGGACACCGGCTGCAGGAGCACGTCAGGGACACCTCCTGCAAAAAAGACGCTCCTCAGAGAGCAGCCTGGCCTCCCCGACAAGGGTCACTGCGTGTCACCGTGAGGAATGCACAAACTCCTGCCGTCGGGCTGGGCGCCCTTAGCCTCTGCTGGGTCTGACTCGTGCAGGAGGAGAGGGACAGAGACAGGGAGACAGGGAGAGAGAGAGACAAAGAGACAGAGGGAGAGATAGGGAGAGACAGACAGGGAGAGACAGATAGGGACAGAGATAGAGGGAAGACAGAGGGAGAGATAGAGAGATAGCGAGAGACAGGGAGAAAGAGTCCACCACAGGGGCCACGCAGGCTGGGCCACAGCCCTCCATTCGGACAGGTTTCCACAACTGGACAAAGCTGTCTTGGGCCGTGTGGAGCGAGGACGTGGCACTGTGGCCTGGGGTCAGTTTCGGAAGGAGCCGGTGCGGGCCGCGGGCCCTCGGGAAAGGGGCGGATTCGCTCCGGGTGGGGGGTGCAGGCTCGGGTCCCTGAGAAGCCTGACGCTGCAGACACTCGGAATCCCCCTGGAAGCCCACAGTCCACGCGGCGGCAGGGGGCCATCGTCCCCCAACGTGTCCCCAGGGGTCGCCCGAGGATGGTGCACTTCATCTCAGTCTGGACTGAAATGCCTCCGTGGGGAAGGCGCTGAGCCCCGGAGGCTCCGGGCGGCCGGGGCGGGGGGTCCCCTGAGGGCCCTCGGGCCGCGGCCTGCTGTTTCCCGTCGTGTCCCTCCAGCAGGGTTTGCGGAGGACGAGGCCGGCGTCTAGCACCTCATTTAAGCTTGGACTTCCGCAAGCGACCCCGCGAGAGGGACACCCAGCCCCTGGCACGCAGACGGGTCGTCCGGCCCCGCTCCGGAGCCGCGTGTGGAGCGGAGGCGGGGAGGCCACATGCCGCGCGGAAGGCGACTGGCGTCCTGGGATCCAGCAAGCGGCCGTGCAGAAGAGGTGCGGGCGCGGGAGGGGCCTCTCGCCCGCCGGTCTCAGCTCATGCGGCCGGGGGAGCCCCCTGCCCCCCAGCCCCGGGCACAGCAGCCGTGAGCCAACCGACGGCCCTCTCTGACCTCGAACCACCGACCCACCCTGCGTGTCCTCGGAGAGCAGGAAGGCTTCCGTACGCCTGCAAACACACCGACTTTCCAAGGACTTCTGAGGAACTGCCACGACCGATCTCATAGGAAGTTTCCTCGTGAAGCCGGGTGCGTGGACCACGCCACGGCCCGGATCTCCCCCACGAGGCCTCCCTGAGCCACGGGCTCCTGCAATGCGGCGTGGCCTGATGGGCGGGTGCACCCCGGAAGCTGGATGTAGGGCTTGAGACTGGTCTGGAGCCTGTGCCCCCTGCCCCTGACGAGGGACAGGGCGAGCCCTTCAAGCCCCCTAATCCTCGGTGCCTGGATGTCCAGAATGGGGACAACGCAGTGTGTGTCCTCCCCGGGGCTCCCACAAGCGTGGAGCGAGGTGACCACGGAATGGCTGGCCACGGGGCAGCCCCCCGGCTCAACACGACGTGTGTTGGCTTCTTGGTGCCGCGACTTCGCGTGGCAGACGGCGGGCTTGGTGAGTACCCAGAGAGCCGGCCCGTGGCTACGAAGCTAGGAGAGCAGAGGCCTAGTCTGTATGGCAGACGGACAGATGACCGCGGATACAGACGGGTGGACGGTGGTGGATGGAGGGACGGACGACAGGCAGATGGTCGACGGTGGACACCTGACACACGGACATGCGGCAGCTGATGCCCCACGGCTGACGGGGAGCTGGATGGATCCGGAGAGGACAGACAGACAGACAGCAGCAGGCTTGCGCCGCGTCCCTCCAAAGCTCGTCCGCTGAAGCCCGAAGCCCGAAGCCCGGTACTGCCGGTGCGACCTCACTGGGAGGCAGGTCTCCAGAGAGCTGGGCAAGCCAAGGTATGGGTGTCGGGACGTGCCCTCGTCCAGGATGACGGGGTCCTTAGAGGACAGGGCACCTGGTTCCAGAGACGCGGGCAGAGGAAAGGTCCAGAACGGAGCCTCCGTCCAGCCCTCCGAAGGAATCAGTCTTACCAACACACCTGCATTTTGCATCTCTAGCCTCTGGTCACGCGAGACAACAAATGTCCCCCGGTTAGACCACCCAGCTTGCGGCGGTCCTGCGGCAGCCAGATGGCGACAGATGTGCGGGGAGCGTAGAGGACAGATGGACGGAGGGTTGGCCTATCTGCCTCCTGAACGCCGCCACCACCACGAGCGACTAGCAGGCCGGCCTCACCGGACAGCAGGGGCACATGCTCCGAGGCCTCCATCAGCTGCGCCTCTTACAGTAGGGCCGAAGGGAAATGGGTCTGAGCTCATGCACTTGTATGGGGAGGAGAGGGGCAGGGACAGGGAGACACAGAGAGATGGGAGAGAGACAGGGAGAGGCACAGACACAGAGACAGAGACACACGGAGAGACAGAGTCAGGGACATGGACATCGGGGGCGCGGAGACCTAGCAGAGCACACGCAACTGGGGGGCTTGCTCTGGGAGCCCCGAGCTGGCGCAGGCTGTGCCACACAGGGGCGTGAGGAGGGCCCGGGCCATTACCTTTCAGGACGGGGCAGATCTTCCAGACGCCGGCAGCCCCCTCCCTGTTGAACTGCCCCAGGGCCAGCTCCATGTAGAAAAGGGGCATTCCGGCAATGACCATGAAGAGCAGGTAGGGGACCAGGAAGGCGCCTGTGGACAGGACAGCTGGCTCAGCCCGGGGGGCTGGGGGAGGCCGCCTGTTATTACCAGAGCGAGGCCATCCCACCGCCACGTCTTGGGCACGACTGTCTGTTTCTCCTGAAGCTCCCTTCACGGTCGCCCTCCAAAGGAAGTCCCAGGCCGTGCGGGGCAGCCTCTGACCACCACGCCTGGGCCCCCCGACAGCTCGGCTCCTGGAGCTGCCCACCCTGGCTGGCCTGCACACCTTGGCCTCTGCCCCTCTCGAGTTGTCGGTCCTCTGCGCTCTGAGGTCCAAGTCTGACCCTATGGGGGTTGTGCCACCCATCCCCAGCTCCCCGTCCTCAGAGTCCAGCTCGGTCGGGGGCTACAGAGGACAGGGGCACTGGAGGAGACAGAGCCCCCCAGCGAGCCGCCCCGTCGTCCTGGAGCTGCACTTGCCCCAAGCACGAATCCAGGGCGCCACGGCTCTGCATCAGGCGAGGGGCCTTTGCCTCGGCTCCTTCCCTGGGACGGGGAGGCAAGGAGGCCCCGCCATTCTGCTCTGGCCTCGCGCTGCCCCCTCAGGGCGGGCGTGCTGGAAGGCCCTCCCCAGGGGGCTCCTCCGGACCCTCCTTGCGCAGCCTCAAGGGACTGACGGGCCATAGAGCCCATGCGGGAGCGAGCACCAGCTGAACTGGCCCCTCGGCTTCAGTTGGTGGGAGAGCCTGTCCCTTGTTTTCCTCTTCTGCCTCGAGCCGGAGCCAGCTGGGTGTGGTTCTCAGGCTGGGCGTGTTGGGGGAGCAGGGTGAGGGTCTGCTCCAAAGTCGAGGGCCTCCGTGCACGCTCACTGAAGTCGGCCCAAGACTGAGGGTGTTTGAGGACTTTCTTTCCGGAGCAAAAGTCATCTTTGGAAACGGAAGCAGAGCCCTGGTGCCTCCGGCCGCCCCCTCCTGGGCTCGTCGGCCCCGCCGCGGAGGGCAGGTCTTGCAGGAGGCTGCCGGGCCCTCCGCTCCTACCGTCCCCCCGTCCCCCCGCCCCAAATGCGGGCCCTGCCGAGGCGCAGTCAGGAGCCGCGGCCCCCCAGCCCGCCCCGGACTCACCCCCGCCGTTTTTGTAGCACAGGTAGGGAAACCGCCAGACGTTGGCCAGGTCCACCGCAAAGCCGATCACAGACAGGAGGAAGTCGATTTTTTTGCTCCAGGTCTCCCGCTCCTGGGTCCCCAGGGGCGTCTGCGTGGGGTTGGCGAGGGTAGAGTTCGTGAGCTGCACCCCATTTTGCTCCTTGACCAGGACGAGTTCCACCGCCTTGGGGCCCATGGCGTTGGGTTCCTTAGCCGGGGCCACAACGGAAGACATCGGTGCCGCCGGGCGTTTGTTTTCGCTCATGGGCGGACGGGAGGCTCGGCACTCGTGCTCGGGGTCTTCAGCCAGCTGCGAAAACAAGCACACACAGAAAGCCCGAGGTCTAGTAGCCCGAACCACGGCGGCAAAAGCAGAGCTCGGGGGCAACTCTCTCCATGTCTTTGGGGCGGAATCCATTCCAAGCAGCTAGGCTGACAGAGCCAAGGTTGCCCACAGCAGCAGACGGGCTAGCTCTCGTGGGGGCCGGGGCGGGGGGTGGGTCCTGGAAGCCTCCGGACGGCTACTGCCTTGCCTCCCTCTCCCTGGCAGCCCCCTCTGTGCCAATTACGGTGCAAAGCTGTAGACCCTCCAGTTGCTTTGAATAATGCTGCCGAATGTCACCTCCACCCTCCCCACACGGCCAGGGATTAATTTCACGATCTTCACCTACCACCCGAACATAAGTCTTTTTGGGCACCCGGGCGGCTCAGTCGGTTCAGTGTCTGCCTTCTGCTCAGGTCATGATCTCAGGGTCCTGGGATCGAGCCCCATGTGAGTCGGGCTCCCTGCTCAGTGGGGGGGTCTGCTTCTGCCCCTCCCCCACCCCACTCCTCCCCACCGGCTTGTGCTCTCCGTTCTGTCTCTCAAATAAATAAATAAAATCTTTAAAAAAAAAGTCTTTGCAACAGTACATATGTATTCTTTACACATAGCAGTAAAAGCAGAGATCAAGTCCTTATAACCAAAATCAGCCACAGTGATGCAAGTTTGAAGACAGCGGTTCCAACAGCTTCTTCCAGGAATGCCGTGCACTGCGCCTGTGGCCCGGGGACCGCGTGCCTGCCTGGAGGAGGCGGGCACAGCAGAGCACTGGCCGGCTTTACTTGGGGGCAGATGAGTTCCTGCAGGTAGTAACTTTACCAAGGAATTGCTTCCGGGCACCTTCATAAAGCCGCGTGTCCAGGAGAGCAGTTACACGTGGACACAGCCGAGGGAGCTTCAAATTGGACTTCCGGTGTTCGGACCCGTCAGCCCTGCCTCAGCTGCAAACCCACGCACGAGTGCACACACACAGACCCACAAATGCATGCACCCCCCCCCACACACATACAGCCTAGCTGAAGCAAAAGAATAATGGGACGGCAGCTCTACTGGGGTCATTTTCCTCTGCGTCCAAATTTGAACAACTCACCATAAAAGTGGTTTTACCCACTGCTTCCCTGTGGCCCCTTTGCCTCCACAGTGGGCTGGAGCTGCGGGCGCGGGGGCCGGGGGCCTTTCACTCGGAGGGGATCCCAGTCATCCCTGCCAGGGAAGTGGACACTGGGATTGGCGGCAGCCAACCTAATTCCTGAAACCAGGGCCTCGGGGGCCAGGTTTGGGTACAGATAGCAAAAGGTGGCGTCTCAGAAAGCTTCCCTCTGTGCCCAGAAGGAGAAACAGAGCCGGCTGATGAACTAGCCCGCTCTGCTCCTTCCCTGCAACCTGCGGGAACCAGCACCTCCGGGACCGCACCCCACCTAGCGATCCGACAAACACCTGCGGGATGAAGCGTCCGCGGAGAAATTCACCCCACGGGGCCGCGTCACCGTGCGGCAGGGCTCAGCAGAGAGGAATCCGCCACAAGGCCACTCGATCCCCGGAACTGGCGCCCTGGGGACCCTAGCCACGACCGCCCCTTCCCGCGCCGCCCAGAGCGCAGGGCGGCCACGGGACCAGGGGACCAGGCGCCCGACCCGCAGGGCGGGGCCGGGGGTCATCGGGGCGCGGTCAGTCCCTCACCCCTTCCCGTGCCCACACCTCTCCGCCACCGGCCTCCCTAAGACCGTGAGTGGCATTGTCGGGGCGCGCTGCCCCTGTCAGCGACTTTTGGAGACGCGGTGCCCCCGACGGTGCCCGCCCCAGCCTGGCGCCTCTGGGCCACAGACTTCGGGGTCCGCGGAGGGAGCGGCGCGCCCCGAGGATGCGCGGGTGCGGCTCGCAGTGCTCTGGCTCACCTGCCCGCCCCGGCCTCACCTCTGCGCTGGGGTCCCGCCGCCAGCGGCCGCAAAGGCTCCGGCCCGCTCCCTTCCCGCTGCGCTGGGCGGCCGCGGCCTCCGGGCTCTTATGGTGTCTCCGGCCCGCCCCGCCCCTCCCGCCGTCGGGGGCGCCCGTCCGCCCTGGCTCCGCCCTCGCACCGCCCCGGGTGGGCGGAGGACCAGCCCCGGCCGCGCCCCCCGTCCCCGCCCCGACACCCTACAGCCCCGCGGCGGCCAGCGGCCGGCGGCCGGTGCCAACTCTTCACCTGCCCGGAGTCTCGCGCATCCCAGGGCCTCCGACGCGTGGGAGCGGGGACACCTCCGGGGCCCAGGAGTCGCAGGACTGAGACGGCGGGTTAGCGGCGGAACCAGCCTCGGCCTCCCTGCTACCCCCGCCCGCACCCCCGGGGCTGCTCGCTCCTCCGTGGCGTTGCCCTGGGGCGCCCGGGAGCGCTGGCCGCTGGGCCACAGAGATGCCCCGAGGAGCCCCTGGCGGCGGAGCGGGCAGGGTGGCGCGCGCGCTGGGAACGGCGCTGGGGCGCGCGGTCTGAGCGGGACCCGCCGATTCCCTCCCGCCCCAGTCCGGCTGCTGCGCGGCCCCTTCTCCCTAGCAGTCCGGCTGCACCGACCCCACCCCCTACGACCGCCCTTCCCTCGCCAGCGTCCTGGAGTCTCCTCCCAGCAGAGTCTAGCCCGGAGCAGAGCCGGCTGGTGACGAACGTCAGCTCAAACCCGGCCCCGCTGGGGCAACCCCGGTCCCTGCTCTGCCTCGTGGGCTCCGCACCCCTGTGCAGAGCCCCCGGGGCCACCAGGCACTTGATGGTCGCCTGGGTCCTTCTGTGGCCCCGTGTGCAGCCCCCACGATGGACACAGTGTCCCCGCGGTGCCACCACCACGCTTTGCCCCTAGTACTCGAGCTATGATTGGAGCCACAGGGATGGAATGATGTGCAGAGGAAAGCGACTTGGACAAGCCTGGAAAGCCACCGGCGGTCCTTATCGACTCAGGGAGGGAACAGGCTGGAATCTTTGCTGAAATGCCTCCTACAAGATTTTACAGTCACGGAGTGCACAGGCCACAACCAAGGCCCAGGAGGTGTGCAGAATGGTGTCAAGGTAAGTGACCGTGCACTGGCTCTACCCTCGGGGTGGGCTAGTCTTTGGACAGTAACCTTCCTCTTGAGTCTCCTTAGGTCTCCCGCTGTGCATTTGCTGTGGTCGGCGAGCGCACAGGTCCCCTGCCCTCCGGCCCGTCTGGACCACTCACTCTTGCTCAGCACGTCACAGAAGCAGTGTCCCTTTGTCAGGGGACCCCAGAGGGCCCTTGCTCCTCAGTGTCCTTTCCCGCACTCACTCCAGCCTCACCATCTTTCTCACAGCCTCCTGCCAACCGGGCTGTTGGCTAAGACAGGAACCCTGCCCAGGGAGGGCTCCAGGCACTGCTCCAGGCTGAATTCGAATCGAGTCAAGAACCTTGACTCAGTGTCTCCGTCTGCTTTCACTGCAGGAGTAAAAATACGAAAGAATGGGAGGTTTATAAACAAAGGACATTTGTCACAGTTCTGCAGGGGGTAAATTCAGGATCAAGACAGCCAGTGCATTGACAATCTGGTGAGGACTCCTTCCTGGTCCGAGGGGTCTTGTCTGCGTCCTCACCTGGTGCAAGTGGGAGGGGCTGGTCTGGGTCTCCAATCCCGTTCGGGAGGGCTCTACCCTGGGGATCTAACCACCTCCCAAAGGCCCCACCTCCAGTACCACTGCACGGATGGTAGGATGTCAACATGTGAACTTGGGGGAGATGCGATTCAGTCCCCAGAGCTGAGGGAAGTGACAGGGATTTCAGAAGATGATGACGTACATCTTGAACCTGTAACAGCAATGGCCATCACTCAGCGGCTGTGTCTTCCCACACTGGCTCAATAATTCAGGGGGTAGAAGAAAGGGTAATCTAATGGCAGCCCTTTAATCCATAACGCCAAGGAAATAAATGGCCACCAAAGAAAGATTTTCTTTTAAATAAGGGAACCCGGGTTAGAACTGATGAGTTCTGGTCCATATATTAAAAACACTTCCACACATTTATTTCTCTCAGTTCTGGAGGCTGGAAGTCGGAGATCTGGGTGCTGTCAGGGTCTGGGTCTAAGTGAGCCTCTCCGGGCTTGTCTTCGCCTGCTGGGAGAGTGGTTCCGGGCAGAGGGGAGATAACTGCGGGGTGGGGAGGTAGAGAAAGCCGGCTTGCGGCTTGCGGGTCTCTCTTTTTAAGGGCACTAATCCTATCACAGCCCCACCCACAGGCGTTCCTCTAAAACGAATCCCCTCCCCAAAGCCCACCTTCTCATGCAGGGGGGAGGCGGTGAAGGCTCCCACACAGGAGGCGTGGAGGGGCACATCCGTGTGTGTGATACTTGCCGCTGGACGGGTTCGTATCATTTCAACGGAGCTGCAGTGCTCTAGGGTTTAATTTCCTTTCTTGGAATTTTTTTGGTGTTCCTTGAGTTAATTATTGCCTTTTTTGTTGTTGGTTAATTTTCCACATTCCTATCATTAATTCAACTCCAAACTGTCCAACAATCGTATCACCCTCCTTCAGATTTGTTAAAACCTGGGAGGCAGTGGTGACTTAGAATCTTCCGCCTCTGCTCCCTTATGGACACTGGCCCTCCAGTCTCACTGCCCAGCCTTTGTCCTGGCATTTCCCATGACCATGACTCTGGGGAGTCTTGCAAACGCTTTCCTGCATTGAGCCCTGGTTTCTAGGATCCCATGTGTGCTACATTTTGGCCTCGCCACCACCTGCTTCTCAGATCTCTGCACCACAAAGGAGAAACTAGGAAGTCTCTCTCCTAGGATCCCTGCCTCATACAGTACTAGGTTAGAATTTACCAGTCAGAGACACTCCCGCCTGATCAGGTAGTTAGAAGAGAAGTGGAAGCCATGATTCCAGTGTTCCCAGAGGCATGTTGTCAGCTCTGATGGAAGATGGGGAATTCTTGGCAGCCTCCTGGAGAGCTTTTCAGCTCTGGATTCAGCCTCTGATCTCTTAACCCGAATAACTCCACTCAAATCCTGGTCTATGCAGCTATGGGTGCAGTGAATGCCTGCCCCCTCCCCCCGCCCCAGTGATTATTGGGAAAGACCGTAAGACCAGTTTCCCTTCACATCCCCTCCCCCCGCCGTCTTGTCTCAGAGCTCTGACAACTCTGCAGCTCGCTGCTATGCCCAGTGCACACACACTTCCTGTCCGCCATCCCGCAGCACGCAGCACTGGTCTACAACACCGTAACATCGTGCCGAATCTACCTGGTGAGCGACAAATAAACAACGCCAAGATGCTGTGGTAAGACACATGCGTGCTAGAGATTGGGGAAAACACATGTTTGAATGTAAATAAACATGTATACACATATTCCAAAGCTTGCCGTCTTGGTGAAGTTTCTGTGGGTCCACAGAGATTTGGGACTGGTCAGGATATACATCCACAGTGAAAGATAGCTTGCTACCTCTGGCTGTCATGCTCTTAAGGAAGCATCATCATACCTGTGAGATTCTTTGGGTTTCGGGGCTTCTAACTGGGAATGCTCCTATGACCCACTTACCGAGCTATCCATAATGTGTTCAGTTTTTCCCCAGAGCAAGAAAGGTTCTGGAACTGTCTGGATTATTCTCGAACTTAAGCATGCATGTAAATCACCTAAATAAGCCTTATTGTGTATGAAACACAGACATCACCCTGTCTCTGCTGGTGACCCATAGTGCAAAGTCTTAGAGTTTTGGAGAATAGTTTAATATTCTTCTGAAAATACTTATTTCCTTTTGAATAAGTATGCCCCTGAGCCATAGTAGAAAGTCATGGGACTCCCAAGTTACACAGAACCAGAGCAGCCCATTATAAACTAACCCACAAACCCAAAAAGTTTGGTATTGACAGCAATTTGCTATCATGAGATGGAAGCAATCTCTACAAAATCAGGCTCGAGCAGGGGCTGAAGACACACCAGGCTGCATGAACAAGTGTCCACTCTTGTTGCACAATTACCATCCCTTAACCCCCACCTCCAGCGTCATGGCTGCCCAAGGAAGCATATGGATCCCGTATGTCATACGTTCTCTGCTGAGCCCACCAGTGTGTAGCAGGCTGCAGGAGCACAGGGGCACTCGGAAGGGGCCAGCAGGGAGATGTTCTCAGGGGGTCGGAAACCAAGCAGTGCATCAGGCTGTTATTTTGCCAAGAGCGAGTGAGACAGAGTTCTCAACTGACTCGCAGGCATTGGCTAATGGTTCGGCTTGTATAGTAACAGACTTCAAAGAAAATTAAGAAATTGGTGACAGAATCTAAATTGGCAGACTGCATAATTATGGAGAAAATCTTAAGGAATCCTCAAAACAACTACTAGAATTAATAAGTGACTTTAGTAAGGTCATGGAATATAACAAAAGTCAGTTTATTTCTGTATACCAGCAGCAATCAACTGTAAAATGCAATTTAAAATAATTTCATTTATGGTACCCCCGAAAACAAAATGCTTAGGCCTAAAATATCTACAAGACGTGTGTTGAAAACTAGGATACATTGCTGAGAAACTACAAAGACCTAAGTAAGTGGAGAGGTATACCATGTTCATGGCTGAAAGTCTCGCTGCGAAGATGTTATTTCTTCCCAAATTGATATACAGATTCAACTCAATCCCAACCAGAATTTTAACTTGCTTTTTTAAAATTTATTTTTATTTTTTATTTTGAGAGGGAGAGAGTGGGCGTGAGGGTGCGCCTGCATGAGTGGGGCGGGGGGCAGAAGGCAAGGGGGAGAGACTCTCAAGTGGCTCCATGTCCAGCACAGGGCCCGATGCGGGCTCGATCTCTCAACCTTGAGATCATGATCTGAGCCGAAATCAAGAGTCAGACACTTAACCAACTGAGCCACCCAGGTGTCCCGATGTGTCCTGTTTTTAAAACAGCTTTGTTGAGCTATAAATGATACACAACGGACACATTTCAAGTTACAGTTTGATAAGTTATTTGTGTGGCTGTGGAAGCGTGAGCACACGTGGGATGATGAACGTGTTCATCCTTCTCAAACTGCCCCCCTGCCCGTTGGCGATCCATCTTTATCCCGCCCCACCCCAGGCAACCACCGATGTGTTAGCTATAGATGAGTTGATTTTTCTTAGAATCGTACACACGTGGGACTATACAGTAGGTGCTGTTTCTTTGTATCTGTTCTCTTCCACTCAGCATCTTTGAGGTGACTCTGCCTCATGGCGTGGATCAGTCATGAGCTCCCTTGATGGCCGAGTAGTATGCCGCCGTATACTTAGAACGCTGCCCGTCTGTCCCACACCTGTTGATGGGCACTTGGCCATTCCAAACGCAACTACTATGAATATTTGTGGACAAGTCTTTGTATGGACACATGCTTTCATTTCTCTCCAGTAAGTACTTAGTTGTGGAGTGTGGAGTTGTGGAGTTGTGGCCGAGTCATCCAGTAGATGGTGTGTGGCTGTTTTTAAAAGCTGCCAGGCTGTTCGGCAAAGTGGTTGTGCCATTTTACGCTTCCGTGAACAGCGTCTGGGAGTTTCAGTTGCTCCACAGCCTTGCGACATCCCGGACGGGCAGTGCTTTTGATTCTAGCCATTCTGTTGGCTGCATAATAGTGCCTCATGTCACTTCTCTAGTGAAGCTGGTGTTTTAGCAATCTCCCTGAGTGTGGCTGTCACCAAAGTTCTTGAGCATGTCTGTTCAGGTATTTTGCACTTTGGATTGTTACGTTATTCCGGAATTCTGAGAGCTCTGGGCGTGCTGTGAGTCCTTGATCAGACGGTGCTTTGCACGTACTTTCCCCATCTTGGATTGTGTTTTCATTCTCTTCGTAGTCTTCCAAAGAACCAGCATTACTTTCGATAACCCTAAGTCACCATTTTTTTTTTTTTTTTGGATCTTGCTCTTTAACGCTGGATTTGAGAAATCTTTACCGAACCTGAGATCACAACAATTTTTATAGAATTTTTCTTTAAAATGTTTGAAATTTCAGGCTGTACATTTATGTACCTGACCCACTTTAAATTAACATGGTCTGAGATATGGACTAAAGTTCATCGTTTATAGGTGGAGACATATTTTCTCCACGAATTTGCTTTTGCACCTTTGTTGAAAAATCAGTTGGCCTATATGTGTGGGTTTATTTCTTGGCTGTTTCCTTGATCTGTTCCTCTATTTTGATGTTGGTTCCACTTCTGCTATGGATGAAATGTACCCCCCCACAAAATGCCCTAACCCTGGGGTGACTTTGTTGGTATGGTGTCTCTAGGAGGCAAAGCTAAATGAGCTCATCAGGGTGGGGCCCTAATCCAGCAGGACTGTGGCCTCACAGGAAGGGGATGATCCCTCTCCCTGCCTGCCCTGTGATGACATGGCCAGACAGCAGCCCTCTGCAAGCCAGGAAGAAAGCTCTCCCCAGGGGATGAATTGCACAACACCTTGGCCTTGGATGTTCCAGCCTCCAGAGCCGTGAGAAAATAAATTGCTTTGTTTTGATCCACGCAGTCTGTGGTGTTTTTGTCATGGCAGTGGAGCTGACTGGTACAGACTATCTTCATCACTATGGTTTTGTAATGTGTGTTTTTTTTTTAAAGATTTTTATTTATTTATTAGACAGAGATCACAAGTAGGCAGAGAGGCAGGTAGAGAGAGGAGGGGGAAGGGGGGGAAGCAGGCTCCCCACCGAGCAGAGAGCCCGATGCGGGGCTCGATCCCAGGACCCTGAGATCATGACCTGAGCCGAAGGCAGAGGCTCAACCCACTGAGCCACCCAGGCGCCCCTGTAATGTGTTTTAAGTCAGGTAATGCAAGTCACCTAACTTTGTTGTTTTTCAAAGTTGTTTTGACTATTTTAGGCTTATCTGAATTTTAGAACCAACTTTCCAATTTCTATAAGAAGCCTGCTTGGGACTGCTATAAGTGGAGGCTGGCATCGATTTGTGACCTTTATTCTTTTCAAATTTAGGCATTCAGTGCTATAAATTCCCTTCTAAGCTCTACATTAGTTCAATTTCCTAAGGTGTGGCATGTTTTTGTCTATATTCAGTTCAAAATATTTCCTAATTTCCCTTTTGATTTCTTTTTTGAACTATTATGTATATATAATATCAATTAGTTCCCAGATATTTGAGGATTTTCTGTATATTTCACTCTTTTCCGAGTATATGTCTCGTATCGGCACCTAGCTGACTTGCTTTCTTCATTGGAGAACAACATACTGTCACTGGCCCGTGGGACCTTGTACGTTTATTGCGGCTCCTTTTGAATCCCAGAATATGGTGGATCGTGGTAGGTGTCTCACGTTTGGAAAGAATGGGTATTCTGCTGTCACTGGGTCTACGTCAACATCAAGTAGGTCAAGTTAGTTGTACTGTTTTCAGGTCGTCTGTTCCCTCACACACTTCGGTGTGCACCTTTGGTAGAGCCGTGCGCGGTCGTGGTTGGGAGACAGGTGCTGAGCTCTCCAGGTGGGACTGTATGGACTGGCCCACATCTCCTGTGGCAGCGTGTGTCTCTGCTGCATTGATTGTGAAGCTCTGTGTTAGGGGCGCTCACACGTAGGGCCGTTCCATCTTCCTGGGGCGTTGAGTCCTAATGACCTCTACTCTGAAACTGACGTTGGTGTTAGAACGGCCACTCCACTCCTCCTCCCTTCCAGTCCAGTTGGCATCCATCCTTTCCTCTGTGGCCCCTTAGTTCAAGGGTGTTTCTTATGGGCATCGTACGTTAGGTCTCGATTTTATACCTGATCTGGCGGTTTTCTGCTGTTGCCGGGGTAGCGGGGGTGTTTAGATCATGGACATTTAATGAGAATGTTGCTATGGTTGGGTTTACCATCTGCTATTTGTTTTCTGTCTTCCCAATGTGTTCTCTGTTCCCATTTCCTCTTTTTCTGCACCGTTTGGATGGAGTCGTGTTGTACAGTTCAGCTTCCCCTCTTCGGCTGGGTCATTAGCTGCATCTCTCTGTTGTGTTCCTGATGTGCTCGCTTCTGTGCTTGTGGCACGCGTCCTGCACTGACCCAGCCTGCTTGCAAGTGACTCGATGCCACCGGCCACATCCTGGGATGTCTTCTGTTTACCCCCTCCTCCCATTGCAATGTTATTGTCAACGTTTTGCTTCTGCATGCCATGAACCCTAGAATATGGAATCAAATTTGCTTTAGACCCTCAGCCATCTTTTAAAAAGATCATAGCAGGAACATAAATGTAATTCCCATGTCTGGTCCTCATCCTCTGTGTAGATCAGGTTTCAAGATGGTGCCATGTTCCTTCCGCTTTGAGTATTAATTTTAATAAGTTAGGGTGTGCCAGTCATGAATTCTTTCAGCTTTTGCAAATCTAAAAACATCTTTATTTCTGTTTTGAGGGACATTTTTGCTGAATAAAGAATTGCGGGCTGGCGGTCTTCTGCTTCTTTCCTATTTTAAACGTACCGCTCCACTGTCTTAACAAAATGTGGTGTCTCTAGTGAGGTATCTTCTCTTTTGCATATCTTTGCTCCTTCGTATGAAATGTGTGTCTTTTCTCTTCTGGCTGCTGACTTTCTCTTTAGCGTTTGATTCTGATGTGTCTGGTAGACTTGCCGTCATGGTTCCTGTGCTTAGAGCTCATTGCGCACATCAGATCGGTGCGTTTATGGTTTGTATCAAATTTAGGAAGTTATTTCTTTGAATATTTTTTCTTTGCCCTTTTCCTTTGGGGACCCCATCAGGCAGCTGAGGTCCCACTGCTCACTGATGCAAAGTTCAGCTTTTTCTTTTTTTCTATTTCATTTTGAATAGTTGGCATGGCTTTATCTTCAAGGTCACTTGCCGTGTCTTCTGTTATGTCAAATCCACCCTTAAACCCAACCCGTGCACTCGCAACTCTGACGCTGTAGTTTTCATCTCTAGAATTCAGACTCGTGTCTTTTAAAAGATATTTTTCACTTCTCTACTGAACACCTTGCACACTGGCCCTGCTGGCGGGGGGTAGAGTTGAGTTGTGGACTACGCTGTCCGCGCCTGGCCTGCGGACGGCCTCAACTCTGGCTCGGCCGAGGAGACAGCTTTCTGCTTTCTTGCATCTGGCGATTTCTGATGAGACGCCAGGCATTGTGCATTTTGCCCTGTGGGGTGCTGGATAATGTGACGCCCCTGAGAATATTCTGAAACTTTGTTTGGGGCTACAGGTAAGTAACTTGTAAACCATCTGGTCATTCTTCCAGGTCTTGCTTTTAAGCTTTGTTTGGTTGGGTCAGAGCAATGTTTTGGCCAGGGCCAGGATTCCTCATTGCTGAGGCAAATCCCATCGGTGTTTTCCACCTAATGGCCTGTTCCGGGAGGGAGGGTCAATCCAGTCTCAGTTTCTCCCGCCTGACTAGAAGCAAAATTGTGGACTCGTTAACTTCCATTAAGTTTGAAAGAATTAATCAGAACCTAAGCAGCTCTCGCTGTGAGGGAGGAGCTCCCGCTCCGCTCCTGGGTGGACACCTGGTCCCTGGCCAGCCCGGTGGGCCTCAGCGCTCAGCTCGGCTCCTGCAACGCGGGCAGAACTCACGTTGTGCAGCTTCATTTTGATGAGGACACACACTCTGTGTGATTTCAGTGTTTTGACGTTTACAGAGATGTACTCTCTAGCCGAGGGTGTAGTCAGTTTGGTAAATGGGGTTGTTCACATTTTCTACGTAATCATGTTTCTCCCCCGCTGCTTCTGTCGATTACTGAGAGAGCTGTGTTAGAGTCTCCACCTGTATTTGCCAATTTGTTTATCTCTCCCTTTAATTCTGTCAGCGCTGGCTACGTGTGCTTCACCGGTGTCGTTAGGTGCACATACATGTACCTCTGGGACTGCGGTGTCTTCCGGTGAACGGAGCCCCGGGTGGCCGCGCAGGGAGTCCCCTTGTCTCCACGTTCACATCCGTCTTACGGTCCGGTGGGCCTGGTTCGGACAGCTCCCATCTGAAACACTTTTGTGTGCCTTTAAATCACACGGAGTTCGTTTTCTAAAGAGAACTGGACGGCCAGCTGAGTGAGGGGTTTTTAGGCTCCATCTGATGTAATTACTAGTATGGTTGGACTGAAATTTACCATGTGCTGTTTGTTTTCTGTCCTTTGTTCCTTTTTCTCAGTTTGCTGCCTAGTTTGGATAAGTCATTATTTAAAAAATATCCTGTTTCCTTTCTCCCACTGGCTTCTTAGTTGTATGTCTTTCTTTCCTTTGGGGGCTTACAACATCCCCGGGCTGTGGTCTATCTTCACACCCTCCCGACCCTCACGCGCAGCCCCTTGCCACGTGCGCACCATTCTCGTCTTCGCTCTGGGATAACCGTTCCTTTTCCTCTGGCTGCCTGTAAGCCTGGCTCTTTACGACTGGCTCTAGCGTCTGTTTTCTTAAAATAACATGCCTTGGTGTATTTTTCTTACAGTTACTTTGCTTGTGGATTATTGAGTTTCTCGGATGTCTGAGTATAGATTGGGAAACATTCTGGCCATTATTTTGTCAAGTCACCTTTTTTTGCCCCGACTTGGGTTTTCTGGGACTCGGTCGCATGTGGGAGGACACTGAGGGTCCCTCTTGGTCGGCTCTCCTGCTGCTTCACCGGGAACGTGCCCACGGCGGGGCGCTTTCCCCAAGGGGTCTGGTTTCTGGAACCCGGTCCGGGGGTGACAAAGGGCTGGACGGCAGCCGCCTGTTCTCCCAGCCGGCGTGGTGCGGGCTTAAAGGCGGTGCCCAGAGCGGGCTGGCAGGGGCTGGGCTGAGGCACGGGCCAACGACGCAGGAGCTCGGCAGCTTGAGGTAGTGGCCCCGGCTTCCCCCTTGACAGTGGCAGGTCCGGATGCAGCCCCTCGCGGGGTGCTGTCCCCTGGGCGTCGGGACGCTGCTGCTGGAGCCCCCCTCACTGAAGGGGGGTGCGTCCTCGTTTTAATATGCTTTTTCCGGAGATGGATCTGCCTTCTCTGCCCTCGGCAGCTCTGCCAGCACCATCTGCGGACTTAATGAGGGCCTTCCTTCCCCGCGGCCCATCGGGCGTGACATCGCGAAGGGCCGTGCCTCACTGAAGGACGCCGGCCGAGAATCCGCCGCTCTGCCCGAGCTCCCCGCCCGCCCGAGCAGCTGGCCGCGCCGCGGGAGGAAGGAGCCGGGTGGGCACCTGGAACATGGGGCGTGTCCTGAGGGAGGTGCCCAGGACAGGCAGGCTGTGCTCTGGGCTGTGGACCGGCACAGGGGCTGTTCACAGCGCAGCACGCGCCTGTGACACGGGCAGGGACGGCCCGTCTGACAGCCGGTAGTTACTGGGGGGTAGCGGGTGCTGCTGTGTCTTGAGGACCTTCCTCTGCTTCCTGGCAGGCCCTCCTCCGCGGGACTGAGCTCCAGCTGCCGTGTGGGTCAGTCTGGCTGGTGAGCCCGCAGCAGGGCCGAGGTGCTTTATTTCCGGGGAGATGCAGCCCCGCACACGGGGTCACTGCCCCCTCCCTGTGCTGCCCGCCTGGCGGAGTCGCCGGGGGAGGCCCTGCTCTCGGGCCGGCGAGCGGCCCGCCCTCCGAGAGGTGAGCAGTGCGTCTCCTTGCTGTCCCTGCATCTGAGCAGCTCTCCGTCCTCACCAGGCGCCCTCTTGGCAACTTGGGGCTGTTTCGCTTTAAGATCGTGGTTCACAGGGGCGGACCCCTGGGCTCTACTCCCTGCTCTGAAGCTCAGATGGTCACAGCGATTTGGGGCCACCCCTGCTGCGGGCCCCCCAGGATGTGGGGAGCTAGGAAGTTGACAGGTGCAGGACATGGTGCTCTTCTCTCTCCGGAGCCCCGAGGGTCCTCTGGGCACTTTCATCGCTAAGATCGTGGCTAATAAAGGCTCCGCATTCTCCGGAGTGAAAATCCTCCACCAGTTGGAGAAGCTTCACTTTCCAAGGAACCGGCTGCAGCCAAGGACACATGCCATGGGGAAGGGGAAGGAGGTCGTAAGTAGGGGTACAAGGCCAGGCTGGTGCCAACCACGGGGACGACTTCCAGGCCTGCTGTGTGTGTGCGCTCGCGCACGGGAGAGCACACACAGGTTCCCCCGCCTTGGCCTCCCCCGCATTTTGTGTAGGAAGATTAGAAGCACTGACTGGCAAACCCTGTGACTCTCTCCACACTGGGAAGCACGGGAGGCTGTGTGACGGCAGCACGAGCGCTGCCCAAGGGCGGCCGTGAGGACCGTGGATGGTACGTTTTTGGGGAGAAGGTAAAAGCGCCCGCGTGCGCAGTAAGCGCGTCATCGCATTAGGAGAAGCACCCACCGGACGTCAGTCACAAGCTGGGAACCCAGGGAGAGGATGGGCAGTGCCCAGCCTGGCGTTCAAAGCCCTGCTCCGCGAGCCAAGGCCTGGGGTCAGACGCGCTCCTACCGGTGGCCCCCAGGGCCCAGGCTGGACCTGCGCGGTCGGGCGGGCCCCCCAGCTGGGGCCTGGCAGGGGGGAGGCAGCGGTGCCTCTTCTGCTTTCGGTCTCTGATGGAATCCCCAGGAGCTCCCTCCTCCCGCGTGCACACCGAGAGTGTGCAGAAGTCGCCGGGGGCACGCACAGGCCGTGTCACCTGCCGTGCCCGGAGCCCGCGGTGGCTGCTCCCATCCCCGCTGGGGAACGGGTCCAGCCCCGAACGTCCCTGCCATCACGGGAGCGATGCCCACTTATATTAAACAGGGTAAATACGAGCATGGAGAAGTACAAACCGCTGAGTCCCAGTGGACCGCGGGCCCTGGCGCCCTCCTTGGACCGCCTGGGGCAGACCGGCGCAGCCGCTGGCCCACGTGCTGCTGAGCCGGACTGGCACGTCGTGGTGGAGCCCTGGAGCCAGCAGCTCCCCAACCCGTTTCCTTTAGTTTCGGAGGCCCTAATGCTTTGGCCCTATTTCTTTTAATTCTAAGGCCTCACTGCCTGGAGCAGAGAAATGAAGGCAAGATCCCGTCTCGTTCTGGCTTCACGAAGTGTGTTTAAGGCAGATGCTCTCGCTAGAGAGATTCTAGAGATCCACCCACCGCTGAGGGAAACAGCCAAGCGAGCCAGAGCCTTCCAATGCCGGCCACTGCGTCGACGAGGCTGAACTGCTCCAGGCCTGCCCTCAGATCAAGGAAGGGCTTCCTACAGAATCTCAATTCTTTTTTTTTTTAAGATTTTATTTATTTATTGGACAGAGATCACAAGCAGGCAGAGAGGCAGGCAGAGAGAGAGGAGGAAGCAGGTTCCCTGCTGAGCAGAGCCCGACTTGGGGCTCGATCCCAGGACCCTGAGATCATGACCTGAGCCGAAGGCAGAGGCTTAACCCACTGAGCCACCCAGGTGCCCCCAGAATCTCAATTCTTGTTTTCCAAACACGCTGGGTGAGTTGCCCAGAAACCCCACCTTGATTGGTTTTCTGCCACGGCCCAAGCCGGGTCTGCTGTCTTTCTTTCCTTTTTGATTTTCTAAGGAGGCTCCCCCCTGAGCAGGGAGCCCAGCGTGGGGCTTGAGCTCAGGACCCTGCGATCAAGACTGGGGCTGAGGCCAAGAGTCATGGTGCTTCTGGACTGACCACCCAGGCGCCCCTGCTGTTGTCTCGCGCATAGAAAGCCACACGTAACAGAACACATCGCCAGGCGGGTGAGACCGCGTTTTATTCATTCCACTGAAAATCCACAGGACCCCAGTCCTCGTGGGGCCTCGTCTGTCCGCACCTCCCACAAGGGGACGGGACTCCCAAGCTCTGTACGTTCACGGTCCGGATGCGGCGACCCAAGTCGCTGCAGGGAAAGGGATCAGGAGGAACAAACATCCATCCAGGTCTGCGCGTCAGAGACTCTCCTGAAGACGCTCGCGGCACTTCATTCAAAAAGCCCTTCATCCGCAGACCCGGGGTGCGGGAGCCGCGTGCGGGGGCCCCGCCGCAGAATATCTTCGTTTGTTTACCTCCTTCGTGGGTCCCTCGGGCACTCCTCTCGTGGAACAGGTCCACGGTGAGCTGTGGAGGCCGCGGCCGGGTGGGAGCGCGCGCTCGCCCGGGAAGTCCGCGAACTTTCTCTGCGGGCCCTGGCGGTCACTGTCCAGGAGATACCCAAACACAAAAGCCAATTCATTTAGAAATTCAAAAGGGCTTTTCCCCCGGGGCAAACCCGGAGGCTTGGCTTCAGACGCAGCGAGAGGCTGTGGCCCGGTGTGCGTGGAGGCTGGGCCTGTGGCGGGAGCCGCACCTCCGCTCCCCGAGTGCGGAGACTCCGCTCCTCGCCAGACTCAGGCGCAGGCCCCAGCGCCCTCCTGGACGCCGGGCGGGGGCCGCGGTGGGCCGCGGTGGGCCGCAGGAGCGGCAGCCAGACCGAGTGCCCTGCCAGGACCCGCCTCCCACCAGCACCTGCCCCGGCCGCCCGACCTCCGACGCCCCCACCTCACCGACCCTCAGTGCTTCCGTGGATCCGCGCACGGAAGTGGATGACCTTACGTCAAAGGGATACGAAGCTGGTGACTCTATAAAAAAGAGGGGATTTGGAAGGGATCAAAGAAGCAGAAAAGGCGTCTGGGCCGGGGCCTGCGGCAGAGCCAGACGCTGGAATGTGCCTGGTCGAGAGGCCACAAAGAGATTTACGTCAAAGCCCCAGACAGCCCCGGGTTCTATCAAAAAAGGGCCGATAAATAAATATCCTCTGGCCCTCAAAGGAAAAATGAAGTAGAAAACAATTTTTTCTTTTTTTTTTAAAAAAAATGCTAAAGGCTTCCTGAAGTATCTGAATGAAGTTTATAAAATACTCGTGCGCTCCCGCAGATGTAGAAATGTTTAAAAATCAGACACGGCCCTGCCACGCCGTGACCCCACAGAGGCTGGCCGAGGACTGTGCAGGAACCAAAATGCACGCGACGCGTCTTGGTCTCACGCGTGTCGCGTGTGCGTGTGGAGGCCCGTCCCCCTGTGCGAGCCGCCGAACAGAGACCCCGACAGGGATGTGAGGAGAGACCACGGTGGCAAGTGACCTGGGACAGTGCAGGGGACTGGACCACGGCTGGCGCCACGGGAGGGACGGCGCCCCGGGACCACACAGCCCCATCCCCATGCAGCTCTCCACAGAGGACGGGGGTCGGAACGACCCCGGGGGGGCGCGAACCCGGGCCGAGGCCGGCACACGCACAGCACGCGCGGGAGAGCGCCCGGCCACGTCGCGGCGAACAGGCTGACGGCCGGGTGGAGACGGGTGGTGACAGGACTGCACAGAGCCTCATCTCTCCAGAACCTTCGGTCCTAGTCCAGTTTCTTGCGGAAAGGTTTCCTTCCAAAGTCCGAGTTTTCGGGGCTGAAGTCCGCGCAGAAGCCATTGGGGGCTGGAGCGAGCGGCGTCTGTGCGCTGCCGTCCGAATGTGTCTGCCTGGGGTACAGGTGCTCCTCTGCGAAGTTGGGGAACATTTCTGCAAAACTGCAGAAATCCGCTGGGAAAAGAGGTACCTGGGTGAGCTGGGGGCAGACATCTGGAATCGGGGGCTCCCGTCCCTGGGCCCGCAGGTGCCCCCACATCATACCCCTCTGTAGGGGCTGGAACCCGTGCCCTCAGAGGGGAGGGGACTGCGGGGGAGGAGAAGAGGGGACAGGGGAGGGGAGGGGGGACAGGAGGGTCCTCCCGTTTTCTCGGTTGCTCATCACAGAGCGGCCTGCTCAGTGCTCTCGGCTTTTCCCGTTTGGGGGAAGACCTACAGAAAGCAGGATTTGGAACCCCACAGTGTGCTCTGGGTGCAAGGAAGGGGCTGCTCTCAGCGGATCTGGTTTGGGGACAGGACAAAGTGTCCACGTGAGGACCTGATCTCGGCACAGCAGGAGCTGTTGAGGGACACGGCCATGCTCCGGAGAAACCAGACACGTGCGCCCGGGAGACAGGGCCACCGTCCGAGCCGGTCACAGGGCTGAGCAGGTGTGAGGCTGTGTTTCTCCCAACGGCCCTGGGACCCAGTCCTGGGGTGGACAGTGCCCTCCAAGAGCATGGGGACACACACAGACCTCAGGGAAAACCACCTGTGCTCCTCTGGGGGACACTGAAGGACTGATTGGGAAATGTCTGCAGCTGGTCAGTGCTCACTGTGAGCAACCCCCCAGCCCGCCACCCGAACACACTGGGACGCACGGCCTCCTCTTCGTGCGGATGGAGACACACACACACACACACACACGCTCTAAATCAACACACACACCCGTGTCTGACATTTGGTTGCAATTTTAAAAACGCGTCCAAACAAGACATGAACCGTGACCTTTCCTGAGCAAATGTCTCCTCTCTTTTAGCGAGAATACATTCATTTCCAAATGTGCGCACTGGCGGGCCCGCCGAGCAGGGCTGCCTTCCAGGGATCCAACCGCCCCAGACCCCTTTCCCTCAGCCTACACGTGGGTTTCAGGTCTGAGTCCCCGAGGACCTTAGCTGTCCCAATTTGCGCAGCTAAAAGTGATGAGCCCCCGTCCCCCAGCCCACGGGACACGCCAGCAGCGGTCGGCCCTGATGGGCAGGCTCTTGCTCCATGGGGGACCGAGACCACGGACCCCTGTGGGCTGTCATGGCCCAGCCTCAGCCCACACTGCCTGCAGGCCCCGGGGATGGCATGGATCTGGGGCTCCCAGCGTGGTCTTCGGCTCTGGCTCTGTCCATCCCCCCCCCAACTCCAGACCCCCTAACCTGCCCCTGCCAGGCCTGGGGAAGACTCCTCCTTCTGGGAAGTCCATGTTGCACAGGACAGCACGGCCCTGGTGAGCACGCATGGGTGTCGCTCCCACTGTGTCCCTGTGCCCCACCTCCAGGCACACCCCTGCACTATGGGTCCCTCCTCCTCCTGCCCCTGGGGCCACTCACCAAATGTGATCCGCCCTGTCCCCTCCTGGTCAATGGCCTGGAAGAGGTTGGTCACGCTGAGCTCTGCCACCCCTAGGGCAGTCTTGAGGATGCTGGAGAGGGTGTCCTCATCGATGTCACCGTCCTGTGACCCGTACATCTGCCGGCAGAGGCTGGCGTCACCCCATAACCCCCCAACCATGCAAGCACCCCGCTTCTTCTGCTCACCAGGCTCCCAGTGCTCGTGTAGGCCTGACCCCACCGGTTGGGAAGAGCCAGGACTCTGCTGACACACAGATCCCCACGGGCGCTGAGCTCCGAGCGCACGCCCCGCGCTCCCACTAGAGGGCGTCCCAGGCAGCGGCACGTGTTTCCCGGGGTCAGGGTGGGAGCCGCACCCTGGGCTCGCTGGCACATGTGTGCACTCGTGGGCTTTTGCTCAATGACATGAAAGAGGCACCACCTTCCTTGGCCTGCAGGAGGTGGCTGGCCCATGGGCCCAGCGAAAAGTGACCGAGAGGAAGGCACTGAAGGGTTGGTGTGTGCTGTGAGCCTCAGTGTCGGTCCTCCTGCAGGGAGAGGCTGTCCACCCTACCAGGCAGGCCCAGCAACGCGGGCTTGGGAGGGGGGTCCCCCTCTCCCCGGCCCCCTCCTCCTTCTGCAGCCCAGTAAGCCTGGCCCTCCAGCGGGAGCTTCGGCAGACGCTGCTGGGGAAATGGTCTGCTCGAGTTGGGAGAGACGAGTGGAGCACGGCCACTGTCCCCAGACCAGACTCTACAAGCTGACAGCAGAGCAGCTGCCGGGTGGGGTCTGTCAGAACGGGCTGTGCTGAAGGCAGGACCTGCAGAGCGGCCATAAGCCAGGTGCAGGCCCAGGGCCCTCGGAGCCAGCCTGCTCGGGCTGGAGGAGGCAGGTCAGGTCTTCCTAGACAGGACCCACCAAATGTCAGTGTCACCCAGTTAGTCTAACGGTGTGCGCCACCGAAGGCGCTGGACACCAAGGGGGTTTCCCAGCGATGCTCTGGGGAGGGTCTGCTGGGGTCTTGGATTCTCCAAGCAGTGAGAGGTAATCAGCTGCCTGGCTTATACATCAGGTTCTCATGAATCTGGCTACTGGGAGTTGCACCTGTAAGAACTACCTATTCTGAGACCCCGACGGAACTGTGTTCCCAGGTGAGTAAAGCCAGGCCGGCACTATCCTTGCTGACGGTGTCCTGGTGAAGCCAGGAGAATCTGGAGGTGAGCAGGGACCCCAACACGAGTGTCTCCTAGACTCCCACACCCCCTGCGGCAGGGGTGAATGGCTGGGCTCTGGACAGGTCCCAAGTGGGCTGCTGAAGAGGTCGTGCTGGGGGTCTGGGGGAGGAGCTGCCAGGATGGCTGTGTCACAGCACTGGGTGTGGGGCACCCGCCAGCCCTGCCCAGGACTGCTGGAACTCATGAGACCCGACCCCGCGCCGTCCTTAAGGGTGTGGGGTACAGACCGCAGGCAGAAATGTTTTTGGGGAGGCTTGGGGGGCATTTGTACAAACAATGGCAGATAGGGGCTCCCGTGAGAAAAGCAGTCAGGCACAGGGAAGCCCGCCCAGTAGGAACGGGCCGTGAAGATGTAGCACAGGCCTGATGGGACCCTGTGTCTCACTGTCCCTACAAACTAAACTCCCGTGAACGCCACACTTGCCTTGAATGCCAGCTGGATGGTGTCCAGAGTCCGGGCAGGTCGGCAGACGACAGAGAGAGCGACCACGTACTCCCGAGGGTCCATCCTGCCTTCTCCGCTCTGGGGACGAGAGGTGCCCTCAGGGGAGAGCCGGGCCCCCCCCGCGGGTTGGGGAGCTAGCTAGGCTTGAGCGCCTCTGGATCGTACCTGCCTCCACCAAACGAGTATTTTTGGAAGAATGTTCATCACCAACTGGCTTTCGCGAGGGGGCCACACCACACACCCTCTTTAGGCCCCTGTGATCAAGTTTCAGAGCCTGCGAGTCTGGCACACGAAGCTTAAGAAAGTTCACGCCACGTGAGGGCCGTCACTCGCTAAGGTTTTCCTTCGAGGAAAATGCCCGCACACAGCAAGAGTCACACTCGTGTTCTGAGGGCCTAGTGGCTTGTGGCCGGGTGGCGAGCATGCAGAATGACGGCGGGCCCCCGGCCGCGGTGTGGGGAACGCCTGGCCCACTGGACACTCACTGAGTGCCACGCAGCAGGTCCGCAGTGACCCTGGGGTCACCACGGGGCAGGCTGCTGCTTTCAACAAGCAGGCCGCTGCACGGAGTGGGACGAGCCAGGGGCCGGCGTGGGGGCGGAGGGAGGCTCCCGGCGCACTGTCGCCCCCCACCCAGGCCCTGAAAGGACACCCATGCCCAGGGCTGCACTGGCAAACGCGGGCCCCCGGCCCAGACATGACGGTGACTGGGCAGAGTGCAGCATGGGGACAGTCCTCTCGCACCGTGGGGAAGGCCAAGGGCGACCCTGTGTGCTCGCAGGGAAAGAGGCCCCCAACTAGAAGTTCTGGATTTCGGGAGGAGGTGACACGGCTTGGTGCTTTTAGGCTTTTTAGAGATCCCATTTAAAACCCCAAACTACAGGTTTATCAGCAAATGTTGACTTAAAGGACGACCACCCACGGGAGAGAACACCGCAGCGACAGGGCGGGCTGGCCGGGCAAGGCGGGGCCGTTCCCCTCTACTTCCAAATCCCCAACAACGCTTCTAACTAAAACAATACATGTTGGAAAGCTGGAGGTTTGCCATGAGACCCCTCCCGGGGCCACAGCCCCACCTCATCAAACAGGGAGAACATGTCCTCCAGCGTGTCTGAGACCGGGACGCCCAGGTACTCCGCGAACTCGGGGAGGCCCATCCGTTCTCCCCTCTGCATCTTGGCTCTTTCAGAATATTTATCCAGATCTTTCTCAAGCATTTCTGGCTTTAACCTACACGCCAAAACAGGAAAATATTTTTTTCATTAAAATTACAGAATGCTGAAAAACAGGACGTTTACCGTAACAAGACTCAACAAAATATTAAAATTACTCCTACAACGAGCAGCGGGGTCACTTTCCACGGAAAGTGTTCTAATACTTTGAAGGCACAGCCCGGATCCTGCCTCAGCGTCTCTGCGGGAGGGACGGACGCTTCCCGGGCAGGTGGTGGGACTGTCCACGGGGAGCCCCGCGCTGAGCCCTGAGGGTTTCGAGACACCTCGGTGCGGACTAAAGCTGACATGGGAAAGTCCCGCAAACCCTGAGCACAAGCGCTTCCATCTACTTGAAGGTCCAGCCGGCCCTCAGCACCCACGGCGACCTCCAGCTTGGTCACCAACAACGGCAGGGGAGGGAGGGCCTGTTAGAAGTTTCCGGAAGCCTCCTGTCTCGGAAAAAGCATCTCGCAGTGCTCCTCAGAAATCTCCCCGCTCCTGAGCGAGCCCCACTAGCGCTGCCAGATACGCCCCCGCGTGTGAGGGAGGGGCTCGAGGAAGAAAAGGCGCCGCACTCACCCCAGGCCCCTCACCAGCCTGGCGAATTCGAGAAGGCAGGTGTCCGCGGGGAGCCGGAGCTGTCCTTCCGCCAGGGCCAGCTGGCAATCCTCAAACGTGTAGTCGGTCACGGAGATGCCCAGGGCCCTGCGAAGAGAGGAGGCCACCGCGGTCAAGCAGCCCCAGGGCAGCAGAGCGAGGAGGGTGGCCCAGGGTGACCACAGGACAGCGAGCGCATCGAAGGACCAGGGGCCCCCCTTCCCCGGCCCCGCCCCTCGGGGCTCCCGACCAGTCCGTGCAGCAGTGGCGCCTGCCCCACGTCCCACGGAGACCCCTGCGCCCGAGGCACACTGTGGCCGGTGCATGAGGACGTGCAGCTGGGGTCGGCCACCCCTCCCTCTGGGGCCTGCGAGGCTTGTCTGCAAGTCACGCTTTTGCTGAGGTGTCTGCGCACTCATTTGGTGCCCCGTAAAGCTTCAGTTAAACAAGAAAAAACTGCCAGGAACACAGGTGGTGTCCAGGGCGGATGCGCAGACGTGGGAGGAGCAGCTTCCCGAGAGCGTGCGAGGCCCGTGCGGGGCAGTGGCCGGAGCGCGGCAGCTCGGCTCCGGGAAGCCCCGGTGAGTCTGCGGCGCTCAGGGCGCAGAAGGCTCCAGGGAGCGGGAGGAGGTGTCCAGCGTCAGAACGAAGCCGGCGTTTACAACGTTGAAAAACGAGACGTTGAAAAATGGGAGCACTGGGCAGCGAGTACTCTGTACGTTGAAAAACCAGACTAAGGCGGGGAGGGGGGTGAAGGCATCTGCCGAGCCGAGCAGCCGTGAGGAGCCCGGGTGGGGGTTCGCCGAGCAGCCATGGGAGCCCGGGGTGGGGGCTCGCCGAGCAGCCGTGCGAGTGCTGTCCTTTCAGATCCTGTGCACACAGCAAGGCCGGCTCCGGCCACCCCGGCAGAAGCCCTCGCCACAGCCTGTGTCCCGCGAGAGAAAGCTGGGAAGGCCTTGTGGGAGGGACACCCTGAAAGCTTCCCCTGGGTCTGGACGTGTGGAGGAGGACAGGCTTCCGCTCCCCAAGCTGCCCCCAGATGGGAAAAGCCACCTCCCCTGTCCACTCGCACATGTCCCTCCCCAGAGGGCACATCTGGGCAGGGCCTGTGCAGGACAGAAGGACCGCGAGGAACCTGGGGCCGGCGGCAGCGGGGAGGTGCCAGGGGCCCAAGCAGGGGCTCTAGCCCAGGCACTTGCCCCAGAGCCCCGTGGGACCAGAGTTCTCACGCACACCCACGGAAGCGCCGCGCCCCAGACGCCTGCGATGGGAGCACTGGGCAGCGAGTACTGCGATGGGAGCACTGGGCAGCGAGTACTGCGAAGGGAGCACTGGGCAGCGAGTACTGCGATAGGAGCACTGGGCAGCGAGTACTCTGAGCTCTGACAAGCGCAGGCAGCGTTTCAACTTCCCGTCGGGCACCAAACTTGAGCGCTCGCTGGTGGGCCCCAACGTCCGGCTGTGTAGAGCCCGGGGAGCCCCAAGTGGTTAGCCATCACTGCGGTTTCCACCCTGCCAGGAAGCAAGCCTGCGGCAGTGCCTGCGAGGGCACCGCGCCACCACCTGCCTCATTTGGAAACGCGACTCGGCTCACAGGCGACGGGGGTCACCTTCATCCGGGCTGGTGGTGCCCACAAGTCAGAGCTCAGCCTTTCTAAAGAATGGCATCAGATTTCAGGAAAAGTGACCTTCCGTTACAGGAAAAACAATGGTAGAACACATGCCAAGTATTTAAAGCGAAGCGTCGCCCCCATAACTGAATGGGCTTTCCATCATCTCCCTCACAGCTCCTGGCTGCCACTGCGGCGAAGACACGGGCTTTGGGGTCCTCCCACGGCCGGTCCAGCCCCACTCGGCAAACTGCGGTATCACTGCGTGGGGACGGAAGCCAGGATGACCAGGGGCACCTCGGGTCATCCTGGGAGGAGGCGGGGGAGGTGCGCTCGGGGGCCGCCGGCGATGCTCGGCGGGTCCCAGGCTGTTCTCTGTGGGTCTAAGGACCAGGAAGGCAACAGCCCACTTCCACGTTTCTGGGTTCTGCCGTGGCTGTGGGGGCAGGGGGCTGCCCAGTGGCCAAGGGGCCCTTTTCCCTTCGATGCGGGGAGCCTCCCCTCCACCAACAGAGCGTCTGTGACGTCATTATTGCTCAACGTTACTACCTAACGGATCTGAAGAACGAAAGAAGTTTACCCCCAACCCGTCAAGCCTTCGGCTCCGCGGAGACTACTTCCCTGCCGAGCGGCCGAACACCCCGGCTTCCCCCGAGCTGAGTCAAGGGCGTCCCGATGGCCGGCCGCCCCCATATCCCGGGGTGGGCGCCCGAGGAGGCTGGGGGTGTCCCACTGGCCTGTGTCCCCAGCGCCGACTTCCTGAGGGGCGTGCGGACCAGGTCTGCCTGCCCCGCGGAGTTTTAACTCCCGTGTGCTGAGCTCGGGACGGGGCCTAGTGCGGCCGCACAGAACGCGGGCACGCGGGGGTTCCCAGGTGCACACGGTGGGGGCAGGGTCTTACCTCCCACCTCAGTCACGACTGCTCAGCCACGGCGCCGGGAGAACCCCTCCAGAGCCACACGGGCCTGCCACGGAGGACGCCCGCGGAGCTGCTGAGACCCCCTCCCGGCAGCGCGGTGGCCCAACCCAGAGGCGGCCCCTGCTGCCGCCACCTCTGCCGGGGAGCAGGAGGGAGACAGGCGGGGACGCGGCAGGGGAGGCTGCGGGGCGGCGGGCTGACGTCCCCTGCCCCGACAGCCCGGGCATCCTGGGAGATGTGGCGTCCGGTTCCCGCGTCGCACGTGCTGCGCCCGAGGAAACACCGCAAACACCGCACGGGCACACGAACCCCGGAAGGAGAGCCCTGGGCCGCCCGCCTCCCCGGGGCGCACACCCGGCGCCGGGGCGGCTGGTTCCGACCCACGCAGGTGAAATCGAGCAAGGTCCGCCACGAAGACGCGGATCCGGAAGCGGCACGCGGCAGGGACGGGGTGCGCGGCGGCCAGCACAGCCTCCCGCCGCGCCGTCGCCACTTACTCGCTTGCGCCAAGACCCGCTCTCCGAGGGCGACTGAGCTCGCCCGGGCCGGGCCAGGGAGAACGGCCGGCGAGCGGCTCCCCGCGCTGCGAGGGTCCCGGGACGCCGCGGCTCGGCCCGGCCGGGCGGGGGGCGCACTCACTCGGCCATGACGCGCCGCACGTTGCTGGCGTACAGCGCGGGGTCCTTCTTCTCCTCGTCCGACGGGCTGTACACAGGGAGGAACTGAGCACAGAGAAGCTGCGTTACTCCGCGGCCCCACAAGCCCGCCGCGGCGCACTTACGCGGGACACCCAGGCCTGTCAAAGCAGCTTGCGGGGGAGCCGCCCCCACTGCGGCCAGGGTGCCCGAGCGCGCCCAGACGCACGTGTCCCCGCGCGTGAACACGACCGCGAGGCCGCAGGACGGGGCTCGCGCGCCAGCGCACTCGGCCCTGATGCCCCACGGAAGCTCCCTTCGGGCGCGGAAGAACTGCCCGCGCGCTCCGCGTTCTAGAAGTCTCCGCCTGTGCTGGGGGAACACAGCACGCTGCTTCCACGTGGAAGAGCGACGGCTGGATGTGAGAGGACCACAAGCTGTCCCGTGCGCGCGCCTCCGCACGAGTGACACGGACACCACATCTTCGGCAAGTCCCCGCTCTGCTGCCCACTCCGCGGGGCAGAAAGGCAGACACCCCTGAGCCCTTCTTCCCTATGTGGACGCGCACCCCGGCCCCCCACGGGCTACACAGACGCCTCACGCTGCGGGGCGCCCCGAAGCCTCATCCGCTCTCGCCACGTGGTTTCAGGCATTCACCCCATTCACCCCTCACAGGCCTGTGAGCACAGCACGAGGGGAGACACTGAGCCTGAGTTCAAAAATTCAGAGCTGCCTTTAAACTCTGAGCACTGTGGAGGCGCCTGGGTGGCTCAGTTGTTAAGCCGCTGCCTCCGGCTCAGGTCATGATTCCGGGGTTCCGGGATCGAGCCCCGCATCGGGCTCCCTGCTCAGCGGACAGCCTGTTTCTCCCTCTGCTGCTCACCCGGCTTGTGCTCTCTCTCTCACAGTAAGTACACAATCTGTAGGAAAAATAGAGCTCTGAGAACTGGAAACGAGGCCTGAAATAGAGAAGCACACGCGGGAGGCCAGGAAGCAGCCGCGCCAATGCTCTGGCGCACGGCCAGCCCCCCGTGGACTCGGGCCAGGACCTTTCTGCTCAGTGTGTTGTGATTAAGTAGCTTCTGCTATACCGAAAAACCCGGAAACTGGCTGAAATCCAGGCTCCCTTGTAAACTCAGTGCAACTCCGCAACTTTTATCAGAAGGTAGCAAATCGCCTCATTACACCCTTTCCGTTGCATTTGGATTCCCCTGTCGGGGGCAGGGTAGCCCCTGATTCCCTTTTTAAGAAAAGAAACTCCGCTCCTCACCCACTTGGATAAAACGTACTGGCTGCACGAGTGTGGCTCTGAACGGAGCTGAGGGAACGGGTGTCATGGCCTGGGGACCTCCTGGGCTGAAAGCTGCAGGCCGGCTGTGGGATCTGACCACGGATCCCACAGACAACGACAGGATGACGGGTCTGTATGATCCGTGTGACCCAGCAATAAGAGGATCAAGTAAAAGTGCCACAAACATAACTCACTGCACGTGTGCCAACGTGAAGCACCACTAAGCTCCGTTAGCCGTGACCAAAGAAGGGTCCGACCTCCTTGTCGATGTTTAAGAACCTGATTCTCGCACGATCCTGCAAGAGACACGATGTGACTAGTGAAAGACCCGGGGAAGTATGTCTGAAGAGCAAAGAGAAGTGGGAAGACCTCAGCGCAGGCCAGATGACGCACAACACCGGATCTGTATAGACAGCAACGTGACACTGCCCGAATCGTCACCCTTATCTCTAGAGATGCCCACGTGACACTGACTCTGCAGACACCGGCGAAACCTCACGTCCACACGCGTAACGAACATCCCTCTGTCTTCGTCCAACGCAACACTGTATCCGCGGGGCCAAGGCCACACTATCCGCACGGACGAAGTGCTGAGTGACACTGTGTCTGTTCGGACCACGTGCCGTGTCCCCTGCACGCACCAGCTAACCCTGGATCCACCAGAGCCACGGTGGAACCGCGTATCACCCGGCTCGGTCTCCGACACGCTCTGCACACACCACCGCCTGGCGCTGGCTGTGGCAGACTGTGACCTCACACTACGTGACAATCCGGCTGCAGACACCCCGGCGCAACCCCGCATCTGCACTCTGACGCTGCACCTTCGCACGCCGCGCGGGAGGCTGTGGAACGCGCATCTGTACAAACCTCGATCTCCACGCGATTGTGAAACTGACACAGCGTGAGCCACAGGGTTTCCAGCCTTAAAAATGAACAGACAGATTTACAGCTTTGGTTAAAAGATTCTCAGTATCTTTTAATTAAACGGCTTCAATCCCAGGGTGAACTCTGCAATGCCCGGCCCCTGCGGGCCACCTCGTTTGGGCACGCTGTGCCCCCCTCAGGCCACGCCCAAACCTCACAGCACTGTGATGAGGACGGGGCTACCCTTCCCAACGGGGCTCCTCACTGTCCCCGCAAATGCGCCCACTCCCACGGCTCTCTTTTGCCCTGCACGCACCCGTTCCCCACGTGTGTCCTCCAGCTGAGGAAACCTCGTCTACGTGACACTGTCCCAGACCTGGCTGTCCCCAGGCCACGCAGACTCAACAGGTCCTAAGTCGTGCCATCTGCAAGGCCGGCCCCCGAGCTCTGGACCTCAGAACCGGCATCACCACCCTTTTCTCTACAGAAGTTGGAAATGGGGAGCCATCTGGAGCCTCTCGTCCTTGGGCATGGCTCTTCTCCACAGTGGGCAGCTGTGCTCCGAGCTCTCTCTCTATACACCCGACCTCTGCCCATCACGGTCAGCCCCAAGCCTGGCCACCAGGGCCCGAAGGAGCCCCTTCACACCTTTCTCTCAGATGCCCCCTTGCTTCTCACCATCCACCCTCCACACTCTGGCCTCAGCAATGCTAACACTATGGGCCACAAGTGCCGCCTCTCAGGGCACCCCTACCCCCACCCCAGCATCTGTCCCAGACGCCTAGCCCGGGGGCCTTGGGAGGGCTCTGCCTGGCCCCACCACGCACCCTTCTGCTGTGCCAGGTCAAATACTGGTACCATGGAGGCCTGCTGTCCGAGAACCCCATGCCTCCCCTGTGCAGCCGTTCAAGAGAAGGGCCGTCCCTGCAGCGCCCCTTTTGTTTTTTCTAGGAGCTGCGGCACGGGGGTGGGATGGTGGCCACTGGGCCAACAGGCACACATGGGAAGGAAAGAGTACTCTCAGTCACCTTCCCCTGGAGTGGGACACCACTAGCTTAGGTCCTGGAGTCTAGGAGTGTGCGAACGGGCCAGGTTTGCACACTCAGTTTCTGCAGCAGGCGGAGTCTAACTGCTACCATCAAGCACCAGCGGGTCTCGTGTTCAGAGCTTCCGCATTTGCAAAAGTAACTAGAACGCAGGACAGTGACTTGAGGGGCCCCAGTGCTTTCCCGCAGGACAGGACACACAAGACGGCACAGGGTCTGACTTACGCGCCGGGTCCTTGCCACGTCCACGTGATGGTGTCCTGGGGGCAAGAAAGGAGCAAAATGCATCACAGCTGGAAATCAGGGACCTGGATCCTGACGTGAGCCCTTCTGCCGTCTGTCCTGGCCCTCGACCTGGCCCACCTCTGACCCCAGAGATGCCGGTACCCCTCCTCCTCCCAAGTCCACTAAGGAACGGGGGAGCAGGTGGGTGCCCGTTGCCTCCTGGCCACCCAGACACACTCCTCTCCTCCCACGGCTCCCAGGTCGGCAGCCCTGACGCCACCTGAGCTGCCCCCCAGTTACGCTTTCCAGCCTCCCTTGTGTCTAAGGTGGTCCTGCCAACATCAGTCCACAGTCCACAGGAACCGGCTTTGGGCAAGCGGTGCCAGTGACAACTGCCCGCCATTACCATCACTCATCACCCATCACGTGAGGCTCATTCCAACCCACATGCCTGTGGAACCCCAAGGCCACAGCCTCTTCTCGGGGCCAGAGACGCCCAGCAGATGAGCCCAGGCCTGGGGGGAGCAGAAGAAAGGACTGCGAGGCCCTCAGTGTGCCCAAACGGCCCCACCTCAGTCTCAGCCACATCAGAGACCTAGCTGGGGACGTGAGAGGACACACACCCTGTTCCTACCCAGACTCCGGTCCCCCCAAGTGAACTGCTTTCTTCTGAAGTCCTGACACCCACCTGCCGGCTTCCCATGGGCTCCCGAAAAGCCGCCCACCACAGCGTACCCCCCGGCCCCCACCCTGCCGTGGCCGCTGCTCCTCCGCAGGGGTGTGTGCGCCAAGCGGTGAGGGGCGGCCCTTCCTGCAATGAGGCAGCGGGGGTCCGCGACAGACCGGCGGAGGGCACACAGTGGCCATGCTGCTTCCCTGACCACCAAGCTGAACGCTTCTGGAAGAACCCAGTAAAGGCAATTTGCTGAAAACAAGCCGATGAAACAGGCTTAAAAAAACAGAAAATCTAGAATTCCACCCGCCAACGACAGTCTTCTCGTCAGACACTGGCGAGCGAGCGCGGCTCTTCTGAGCTCAGGGGCGCACCGTCAGGAGCGTCTCATCTGTCAGGTCGTGTGGCGAGTGGCTCTGACCGTTTACTGACCGCCTGCTCTCCCCTCGGAGAGCCTCTTTCGTGTCGCCTGCCCCGGGGCCCAGGGGCCGGTGTGCAAGTCTGCGACCCTCCAGGTGTGGCCCAGAAGCAGGGGCCAGCCCTCACGCCCACAGGTGTCCCACGTAATCGTGCTGCCGCCTAGACCAGCAACTCCAGGCCCCACGGTGCCGGGGCGGCTGAGTTTCCTTTCTGTCGTCACAGAGATACGCTGGGACGTGGAGAAGCTCAGTGCACTGAGCAAACCCACCTCGGTGTCCTCCTCAACAGTCCAGGGCAGCCGGCACCCAGCAGGGCCCAGGGACACGCGCCTCGGCGGTGAGAGCCCGACGCCCGCGCGGGTGCAAGACACCGACCCGGAGGGGCCGCGGCCGAGTGAGACGCGCCGGCACTGAACGGCACCGCCGGGGCTCGGTGCCCACGCTGGGAGCGCGGCCGCCTGAGCTGGGCACGTGTGGCGCGGCCACAGGGCCCTTGGGGGCAGGGACAGCCGCGGCTGCTTTGACAGATGTGGAAGCGGATGCCACGGTGAGGCTCTGGCCACAACCCGCAGAGGCTTCATCCGGCCTTCCTGCCTCCCCCGAGCTGGGGCCGGTCGAGATCACCGGGGCCCCTGCCCGTGCTTTGCTCGGACAGGACGCGGGAAGCCCTCCGCACGGAGTCAAGTACAGTCACTTCCCTTCCCTCCCGTCGCCTGCAGACTTTCAGGGTGCAGGTTCTCTTACTGTCACAGTTTCCTGGGTAACCAGGGAGCAAAGGCTGCCGAGGACGTGGGGAGACGCTCACGTCAACTTGGCAGGACCCATCGGCAGGGAGGAAGGGCCACCGCTGCGTGACCCCTGACAACAGGCAACTCGCCGTAGCCCCAGGAAAACACACTCACCAGTTCATTGGGGTATCGCAGAACCACGGGCTGCACGGGGACCCCCGGGATGAAGGCGCCTGCAGGGAAAACGGGC
>ML105430.1:21293-36049 GCA_003697995.1 Taxidea taxus jeffersonii | reverse complement strand
CCCCCCAGGCACCCCCCCAACTCTTGATTAATGACTCTTTCTTTATAGTATAACCAGCAAAGTCCATAAAATTATAAGGATAGGCAACTGGTGACAGTTTCTAATCAGAAGGGATAGCTATCATGCTGGGGAAGGCAGGGCCTAACAGAAATTGTGTCTAATATGTCAGCTAATATGGGCGAGACAGATAGCACAGGCCCGGGCAAACAAGGGACCAGTCACATTACGACAACACAAGCAGACTCAATAATCCAGAAACAAGTAACAAAAGACAATGGACCTAGGCAAAGATGACAGTTAAGACATAGCTTAATTTTTATTATTATATTCATGAGCGATCTCTAACACACTTTGAACCCAGAAGTGTACTCAGTGTGGGTTGGCCTGAGTCTGGAAGAGTAGACAGCTAATAGATTGTATTATTTAAGAACCCTTTGGGTGCAAATAACAGAAATCAATTTAAGCTACCTTAATCAGAAAGTACAGGGTAGGGTAGGAGGGAAGAAGTACAAGAAAATCGAAGACTATTTACAGAAATAAAGGGTAGAGAGAATTCAGTCAGGTCTCAGAAAAAGGCTGAAACTAGGGAATGGAAAGCCACCTGAACTCCATCCATCTTCAGTCCCCACTTGTCTCTCTGCAGAAAACCCTTCATACCTCATACCACACAAGTTTGCATCCTCCAACACTTGCACTTTCAAGACTCTCTCTTCTTCCCAATTCAAAGTTACAGGGAAAGAGAATCTGGTTGGGAACCATGCCAGTGGGTAGAGAACAGATAGTTACAAATGGCTGATGACCCTTGTGGGTCAAGAGGTAGTCCCCAGAGAACGGCACGTTGTGCCTGGTGTAGACCCTTCCCCAAAGTATCTACCGTAGGTATACGTGGAAACAAGAAAAAAATTGGAAAATAGCAAGCAAGACCATTCTTTTTTGTTTAAAGATTTTATTTATTTATTTAACAGACAGAGATCACAAGTAGGCAGAGAGGCAGTCAGAAAGAGAGGAGGAAGCAGGCTCCCCGCTGAGCAGAGAGCCCGATGCAGGACTCGATCTCAGGACCCTGGGATCATGACCTGAGCCGAAGGCAGAGGCTTTGACCCACTGAGCCACCCAGGCGCCCAAGCAAGACCATTCTTAACAGATTAATTCACTATATACTTCAATATAATCAAGTGGATATTTTTTGCTCTTTGAACTTATTTTTTTATGACTTTATATATTTTGTCTGACTGGCTCGGCACACATGATGTCACCCATAGGAGGTGATTACAGGTCAAGTGAGACTAACCCCAAAAATGAGAAAATCATACTCTTGTGCAACCATTTTAGACGTCTCTCCAAGTTTGGACTAGGGAGAGAATACTTAATGTGCTTTAATGGCTGGCAGAACTATTATATTAAAGAATGTAACATTTGAACATAATTATAGAGCTGGAACTTACATGGTCTGTTCTGTTCTTAACCAAAATGAATAGAGTCTAGGTGGATGCTAATCAGTATCATATTAGCAAGAGGCCTCACATCTCTGCATCTCTGCCCAACACTGGTCAGAAATCAGGTATCAAGGAATAAATCTCATATTCAGCATTCCACCTATTAACGATAAAAATTCTTGAGAAAGACTATGCATATCAAAATGTGACCGGAGAGATTTTTCACTTCCAGGAAGAAGAAATAGATGCACTTTCCATCTTTTGGACTTATACTGATTTTTTTATTGACTATAGAAAAAAAATGCTTAGCGTGTAACTGAGTATATTCTAGTAGAATAAACAAGTAGATTTTTAGAGAAAGTGGAATTTTAGAGAACATTTACTTTAACTAGATGTATAGGTAAGGCACTGAGGCCCAGAGTGGAAGTCGGGAAGCTTGGGTCAGAGCAGGTATCTCAATAAACATACCCTCTGGCATTCACAAGTACAGGACTGGAGTAGTTCCGAGAAATCATGACCAGAAACTGAAGACTAGATCATTCTCATAGAAACAATGGTAAAATCCTAAGGGAAGATGAATTCACCACAAGATTTAAAAACAAGGCTTAAACTATGACAAATACCTAAAGACTACAAATACTTAGGGCACGTGACAAGAGAAAAACTCGCGTATCTCATTTCTTTCCTAGACTAAAGCCAGCGACTTACATAAGTGTAAAGAGATACAGCACATCTTGGACACCACCCAGAAATCCCCCTCTTATAAGCCAAAGGAATCTGACGGTAAGCTCTCTAGAGTGGCTCCAGTCCGTGTCCCAGAGATCACTTGAAAACCTGTCACCTCTCAAAGTGCCCAAGAAGAAGAAAAAACACTCTCGAATCAAGGCCACAAAGACTAAAGACATGAAACCTGTCAGCAGCAAATGGGAGACTTCTCCCTCAAGTCTCGAAAAGGATGCGGATATTAGCAAAGAAGAGAGTCTTCAAGCTGAAGAATCCAACGAGCAAAACTCTATGCAAATAGCTGCTCCACATCCAACTAAAAATAAGGATGAGCAACCAAGTAAGAATCATGGACAACCCACCTTCTATTTAAAGCTCCAAAGGGACAAATAATTCAGCTTTATGCTACTCTGAAAACCGTGGATGAAAATACCATACGCTTACATAGTAAAAAGAAAAGGAAAAGAAAGAAAAAGAAACGCCCTCCCCACTCCCTTCCTCTCTGTCCCTCTCTCTCTCTCTCCCCTTACACATACATATGCATATCCCAAACTACAAAGTCCAGGTAACCCATCTTCATTAGTGGCAACATCTTCCAGAGATTTAAAAAGAAATCCAGAGAAAATACAGAAAATTTAAAATCACTTATTTATATTTAATTTTTGTCAGGATGGGAAAAAAAAATCTATGAACTTCTGAATTCTCCCAAAACAACGTGTGCATAGAACACCAAAAAACTAAGAACTCAAGGATGGAATATCTACTATCAATGTCGCTAACATCCCTAGTAGGCACCTTAATAAATCAACAAACATCTTTTCTTGAATTTCTTTTATCTTTAGTGTGCTAGAAACCACCAATGGTATAAGAGACATCTCTCCCCACTAGAAGATTACTGTATAATTGTACATGTAAAACACACAAGACTAAAATAATTACAGAGTAAGATGGTACATAGGAAAGTGCTAGGTTTACACATGAGGCAGTTAAAGAAAATACTATGTATTAAAGGGTGTTAATTGCACAAATCAAGCGTGTCACAAAATACCACCGAAATGCATAGTTTGTGGTTTACAGTGGTCATTTTACTTCTCAAAATGTAGCAACAATATAAGAGATGAGATATGCAGTTTGCTTTAGAGCTAATGAATGTACATTTCCAGCTATTTATTCATGTGAAAGCAAGTGGAACATCTCACAGTTTGTCATTCATAAGACGGCGGTGGGGGGATTCCTCGAGGACACTACAGAGAAATAAGTACATCAGGCAAATAAGTCAAGAGGGATGTGATGAGTGAGAAAATGAGAGTCACAGGTCACCAGTGGTGTCCATTGTAGGGTAAGGCTAAGCAGTATGAGAATCAGGTAAATAAGGCACATGAAAGACACAGGCTACAAGCTAATTAGGTCACGGTAGCAAGATGGAACTAAGAAAACCCAAGGTTGGGTAGTCTACTCCCAACAATCCCAAAAGCCAAAGAGGGTTCAAGGAGAACTCACTAGGATAGTAAAAGAGTAACTATGTTTCTGTTTTGGTTTTTATTTTCTGTTTTAATAGAGTTTATTTTTTAGAGAAAGTTCAAAGCAATACTGAGCAGAAAGTACAGAGATTTCCCATAAACCCCTTGACACCCACACATACATAGCCTCCCCATCATCACCATCGCCTGCCATCTGTTAGAACTAAGGACCCTATGCTGATACATCATGACCATCCAAAGTCCACAGTTTACATTAGGGTTTACTCAGGGTGTTGTACTTTCTGTCGGTTTGGACAAATGTCTACTGAGCTAGATCTACCATCACAGTACCACACAGATTAGTTTCACTGGGGCGCCTGGGCTCAGTCAGTTAAGCAGAGTCCTGGGATCAAGTCCTGCATCCGGCTCCCTGCTCAGCAGGGAGTCTGCTTCTCCCTCTCCCTCTCCCCCGCTGCTCATGCTCTCATGCTTTCTCAATATCTCTCAAATAAATAAAATCTTTTAAAAAAAAAGTAGTTTCACTGCCCTAAATATTCTCTCTGCATATTCATCTTTCTCTCCCCACTAACCCCTGGCAACCACTCATCTTTTTGCTGTCTCTATAGTTTAACCTTTTCCAGAATATCACATAGCTGGAATCATATAGTATCTAGCCTTTTCAGATTGGCTTATTTCACTTAGTAATATGCACATAAACTTTAGCATGTCTTTTCATGCTTTAATAGCTAATTTGTTTATAATGCTGAATAATATTAAGCTTCTGGCAATGTTAACTGAGAAAAAAAAGAAATTAATATCAGAAATGAGAAGCCATTAGTACTGATACCACAGATGTTAAAAGGTTAATAAAAGAATATTCCAAACAACTCTCTACCCACAAATTGGTTAACCTATATGAAATGGACCAATTCCCTGAAAAACACAATCTGCCAAAATTCACACAGAAAGAAATAGACTAGCTGAATAAGCCTATATCAATTAAATTGAATCAATAAGTTGTCAAAAGAGAAATCACCAGGCCCAGATGGGTTGGCTGAATTCTATAAAAAATTTAAGAAATTACACCAAATCTCTACAATCTCCAACAGAAGACAGAAGTAGAGAAAATACTTCCTAACAGAGTATGGAATAAAAAATGGTACGGCTGGGGTGCCTGAGTGGCTCAGTGGGTTAAAGCCTCTGCCTTTGGTTCAGGTCATGATCCCAGGGTCCTGGGATCGAGCCCCACATCAGGCTCTCTGCTCAGCGGGGAGCCTGCTTCCTCCTCTCTCTCTGCCTGCCTCTCTGCCTACTTGTGATCTCTGTCAAATAAAATCTTTAAATACATACATACATACATACATACATGCAAACATACATACTTAAGGTTCCTCCATGTCTTTTCATGGCGTGATAGCTCATTTCTTTTTAGTGCTAAATAATCCTTTGTCTCTGGATGTACCACAGTTTATTTACCATTCCACTACTAAAAGGCATCTTGGTTTCTCTCAAGTTTGGGCACTTACGAATAAAACTGCTGTTAATATCTATGTACAAGTGTTTCTGTGGACAGAAGTTTCAACTCCTTTATGTGAATACCAAGGACCGTGATTTGTTTGCATCTGCTATGATAGCTGAAATTTAGAGGCAGGGTACTGAAAGAGAAGGAATCACAGAAAAACAGCTCCCAAAATCTATGTAGAAAGTTACCCTCAGGTCCTTGACCATATCCTAAGATGTTTATGTAAAGGCAAGTATAGTAAACAGAGTAGAAAAGAGTCCTGGGAACACTGGGGTTCCAACTCAACCAGAATATAGAGATCTTGGTGAAAATCCCCAAATTGAATTGAAGCCTCAGAAAAAAACATGTTCTGTGAATAAAGACCATGCATAAAAGCAAGGGGCCTAGCCTAGGACTAAGGGCAAAACTGGAATAGAACATTCAAACAAAGATTAAAATAAAACCCCAACAAGACAGAGATAATCTACTAGTAATACAAATTCTCCCAGAACAAAACTAAGTATTCTTCAGAAAAACAACATAATCCAGACCTTCTATAAGGTATTAACACCATGTCTAGCATGTAATTAAAAACGAGGAGATAAGAAATAAAAAGTGACCAATAGTCAAGAGAGAAAGCAGATAACAGAAGAAGGTCCAGAGATAATCCAGTAAATGGAGTTAACAGAAAAGATTTCAAAATGATCATTATATTAAAAGTTATACAGGAAAAGTGAACAAAATCAATGCAAACATGGAGAATTTCAACACAATTAGGCTTTAAGAATCAAGCTGACATTCTAGAACTGAAAAATACAGTATCTGAAATTCATCATTCATTACATGGGTTTAACAACAGGCTAGATACAGCAGAAGACCAAATCAGTTTTAAGACCGGTCAACAAGAGCTATCTAGAATAAAGTTTAGAAGATTTAAAAAAAAAAGCCAGAATAGAGGGTAAGAGAGATGTAGGATATACAGTTTTAATGTGTAACTGAGTTCCAGAAGAAGAGGTAGAGAATGAAAGAAGCAATATTTGAAGAAATCTGCAGAAGTGAAGCTCAGCAGAGCTCAAGCAGGGTAAATACGAGGAAAACCATACTTAAACACACCATATTCAAGCAGGGAAAAACCAATGGTAAAAGACAAATTGTGACAGCAGCCAGAGGGTGGGGAGAAGCCACATTTCCTTCAATTGAAAAACTATTAGAATTCAATCTGATCTCTCTACAGAAAGTATGGAAGCCAGGAGAAAACGGAACTGCAATTTTAAAGAACTGGAAGAAAATGGGCAACCTGAAATTCTAGGTCCAAAAAAAAAAAAAAATCCTTTAAAAAATGGAGGCCACCACGAAAGAAGAGGGCTATCTACTATGACACCGTCCTCTTGGCAAACGTGACGCAGATTCTGTCATCTTTGGCTCCCCACGCAGGGCAGCAGGGGTGCCTGGAGGGTCTGGGGTCCTGAAGCTGTCCCTGGTCCACCAGCTCAGGCAGAAGGCTTTCTGAGATGAAACACGACAGCCGCTAACTCTGGAGCTTCTGTCCTGACATCATTAAATTGCTCTGTACAATCGGGCTTTAAGAATGATCTGCCCTCCTCCACCACCAAAAAAAAATAAACAAAAGTTATATTTCATTTTACCCCAGAAGGGTGAGCAGTCTCTCTGAATATAAAAAGAGGTTGCTTGAGTCATTTTTTTTATATAATAAAGACCTTTTATATCATGGCTTAATTCTTGACTTTTACGCTATAAATACGTAATCGGTGATTGCTCTTTCAAATAAATTATAAACTATTATCACTTCACCAAACCTGGGCCTCTTCACCCCCTCACCCCTGAGCCTGGCAAGAGCCTCTGTTCCCCACGCTCAGAGGCCGACCGAGCCTGGCACCTGCAGGGCTCCCCGCCCAGCCCGGGCTCCCTGCTCTGCTCCTCTGGGCACAGGCTGCGTGGAGGCAACTGCTCCTGGCAGAGTCCTGGGCGCCGGACTGGGCAGCCCTGGGCCCAATCTGCGCAGGGACACTAGGACAGTGATTCTGTATAAGGAAACAAAATTGGCACGTTGAGCCGAGACAATGTCGCGCTGCCTGCACCGCGGTCACCGCTGGTCTGCAATGACTGGGTGCTGGCGGCAGCACGTGTGGAGGGAGCCTGGGTCAGGGAGTCACCTCGCCCGGGAGCACTGGGACTCAGCGGCAGCCCAGCTCTGCTGGAAACACAGGAAATGGTAAGACATCAGCAGATCCCCTTGATGTGTCCTGAATTTGTACCAGCGAAGCCACAACATCTGGCGTGGCCCTTCCGCTCTGTGACGTGGCTCGTCTGCACTGACCAAACACGGGCTCAAGCAAGCCCACAGGGGCGCGAGAGCCTTGTCACCCTGCCGGGCACACGATCTGGCCTCCAGCGGGCAGGACGAAACGAGCTCAAAGGAGGCGGCTCCCTCCAGGAGGTGGGCCTGGGGGCCTCTACTGCACGGGTCTCCCCACTGGGCCCAAACAGGCGGGCGGGCAGAGAATGCGGGTTAGGGCCTGACACCACCCGGATCCTCTGGGTTTTGCATGGGGTCAGGTGGGGCCTAGGGCGGCCAGAGCGTGTGGGTTAGTCTCCTCCGGCTGCCGCCAGCCTTTCTATGTCCCCCCCCCCCCCCCCGCCCCCACCACCGGCGCACAAGACACATCGTGGCTTTCTGCGTGCGCAGCAGTGAACAAAGTGAGGGTGTAGTGTTTTTTTTTTTTAATATTTTTTTATTTGTTCATTTCACAGATAGAGATCATAAGTAGGCAGAGAGGCAGGCAGAGAGAGAGGGAGAAGCAGGCTCCCTGCTGAGCAGAGAGCCCGATGCGGGGCTCGATCCCAGGACCCTGAGATCATGACCTGAGCCGAAGGCAGCGGCTTTAACCCACTGAGCCACCCAGGTGCCCTGAGGGTGTAGTGTTTTACGCAGCCAGGCCTCGCTGGCCCTGCCTGCCCGCTAGTCGGGCCTGGGTTCTAGGTGCTGGTTTTAGGTGTAGAACATTCCACAGGGTTCCAGACTGCCACAAAGCTAGCTTCCCAGCTCGGTTCTAGAGCAGTGTTCTGGGGCTAGAATCGGAGGAGACAGAGCCCTTTGGGTTTCCCTGCAGTATATGGTGCTATGAGTTTTTCCTTTTTAATAAGAAGCTAACATCAAGGGGGAATAAAGAGGTAGTCACATGCTTTTCTGTCCTGGTTGGAGAACACGGTTAGGTCAGTGAAAAGATTAAATGAGTTGGTCCAAGGCTATGGATCTCTCGGGTCACCTCTCGTGGAGGCCAGTCCTCTGAGGGTACAAAGCCTGTGTCCGGCAGCCCCTAGGAGCCATGTGCAGGAGTTGACCTCTTCACCTGCAGACCCAGGAGAGCGCTCAAAAACAAAGCAGAAAGCAAGCTCCGCAAACCGCCCTGTTATTGCGTGATACTGGCTCCTCTTTCAGAACAGCCGTGATCGGGGCGCCTGGGCGGCTCAGGCAGCTAAGCTCAGGTCGTGATCTCAGGGTCACGGGATCAAGCCCGGCGTCGGGCTCCACAGTCAGCAGGGTGTCGGCTGGAGAGTCTCCCTCTGCTCACTCACGCGTGTGCGTGCTCTCAAATTTAAACAACAACAACAACAGAAAAGGACATGATCAAAGGCAGATTGAAACCCTTCCAGCCCCAACAAACTAATGCTAAAGGCATCTCAGAAGAAAGTGTAGAACGACTTCAGAGGGAAATAATGGACGGCTGGGATAAAAACGCTCACCCGCAGCCAAACCTAAGCCTGCTTTCCCGAGATGAGGAACAGAGAGTGTGGGAACTGAAAGGCAAAAAAAGAAAAAAAAGCTTGAAAGTATTAGACATGAATGACACAGGCTGCAAATGATAAAGGAGCCCATAAAATCGCTGGGCGGAAGGTGATGGGTTCACCTGCTCTCTTCAGAGAAAATCCCGCAGATGCTCGGAATCCCCCCTTCCAAAGGGGAGGAGGACGGCTTGGCCACGAAGTCACAGCGACCCAGGGTCACAGGCAGGTCTCATTCAGATGTCAGTGCAGCCGAGCCCTGGACAGCCGCAGCCGTGGCAGGACATCTGGGCTTTGTCTCTTCAAAAGTAATTCAGATTTCGAGTACGCAACGCACAACTACTCACTATAACCACCGTGCGGTACTTTAGGTCCTCAGACTCACGAACTGAGGGACTAGGCCTTCTGATCTCTCTCCCCTTTTCCCCCTCAACCCAGCTTCTGAAAGACTTAACTGCATTCTGTTACTGGAGGTTTCTTTTTTTTTTTTAAGAGTCCATTTTGTGAGATCATACAGTATTGGTGTCTTGCTTCCTTCACTCAGTATAATGTCCTCCACTTCAAGCCCTATTCCTTTTGTGAAAAAGCAACCAAATAAGAAAATAAAAAATAATGAATAGTGTCTTCCAGGGTCATCCATGTTGTTGCAAATAGGATTTCTTTCTCATGGCTGAGTAATATCCCAATATATAAAAGGATATAGACAAAGATTATGTAATATATGATCACATTTTTTCTTTTTTTTTCTTTTTAAAAAATTGTTATTTATTTTTTTGAGAGAGAAAGGAATGAGAGAACATGAGAGGGGAAAGGTCAGAGGGAGAAGCAGGCTCCCCGCTGAGCAGGGAGCACGATGTGGGGCTCCATTCTAGGACCCTGAGACCATGACCTGAGCTGAAGGCAGATGCCCAATGACTGAGCCACCCAGGTGCCCCTACATCTGTCAGTTTGCTTAGAGAGATCTCAAGTGTTATCACCCCCTAGAAATAAGTGAAGTGATGGGTATATTAGTTAACTTGATTGTGGTAATCATTTCATAATGTATATATTTTTTAAGATTTTATGTATTTATTTGACAGAGAGAGATCACAAGTAGGCAGACAGGCAGGCAGAGAGGGGGTGGGGGGGAGCAGGCTCCCTGCTGAGCACAGACGCTGGGATCATGACCTGAGCCGAAGGCAGAGGCTTTAACCCACTGAGCTACCCAGGTACCCTTATGTTGTATACTTTAAATATATGCAAGCTTCATTTGTCACTCATAGTAAAGCTGGAAAAAAACATTAAAAATGCAATTTTGATTTACCTCTAATGAACACTTAATTGTTGCTGCTTGTTTTGCTTGCTGTTATTGAAGTTTGAGAGAATTATAACTCCTGAGAACATTTTTATTTTATTTTTTATTTATTTATTTGTTAGAGAGAGAGAGAGCACAGGCAGACAGAGTGGCAGGCAGAGGCAGAGGGAGAAGCAGGCTCCCTGCCAAGCAAGGAGCCCAATGCGGGACCCGATCCCAGGACACTGGGATCATGACCTGAGCCGAAGGCAGCCGCTTAACCAACTGAGCCACCCAGGCATCCCTGAGAACATTTTTAAATTAAATATTTTAAATTATGGCACATTATTTCGATTTCATCGTGTCCCCTAGGATGGAAGGGTGTAAATATTGCACTTTTACTATTACTTAAGCCTCACTGTCAGTTTATAAAACCAAACAGGATATAACCAGGGGGGAGAGACTATTTCAATATATTCTTAGAAATCTGTAGAAGTAGCTTAATATTTACTTCAATAAACTTATTCCTTTTAACATAATGAAAAACCTAAACAACAACAAAGACATCACAGTTAAATCACTATTCTTTTTTTTTTTTAAAGATATTTATTTATTTGACAGAGATCACAAGCAGGCAGAGAGGCAGGCAGAGAGAAGAGGGGAAGCAGGCTCCCCGATGAGCAGAGAGCCCAATGCGGGACTCTCGATCCCAGGACCCTCCCAGGACCCTGGGATCATGACCTGAGCCCAAGGCAGAGGCTCTAACCCACTGAGCCACCCAGGCACCCCAAATCTATCAGTATTCTTATCAGTTCTAAAGGTATAGACTAAGGGGCTTGCAAGTTACAACCATTTGTTTCTTATTTTGTAATTTTCTGAAATTTGTCATTTCAGCTTTGTTCATATATTCAATACTTTAATGCCCTAAGATTTTATTCAGTTAAATTTTTGCCTGGGTGGCTCAGATGGTTAAGCATCTGCTTTCAGCTCAGGTCATGATCTCCGGGTCCTGGGATGGAGCTAAGCCCAGTGTTGGGCTCCCTGCTCAGGGGGGAGACTGCTTATCCCTTTCCCTCTGCCCGTTCCCCACTCATGCTCTCTCTCTCGTCTCAAATGAACAAATAAAATCTTTTTTAAAAAAATTTTCCCCTTAAAAAACAATAAAGGGACAGAGACCCACTTCTAGAACAACACCCTAAGAGGTTCCTCCATCTACTCCCCTATGAGAATACCATCACTGTTTTTTTTTTTAAAAAACTTTTTTTTTGTTTTTCTTTTTTTTGTTTAAAAAACACTGTTTTTGTTTTTTTATTTATTTATTTGACAGAGAGAGCGAGAGACACAAGCAGGCAGAGCAGTAGAGGGAGAGGGAGAAACAGGCTCCCCAGTGAGCAAGGAGCCTGATGCGGGGCTCGATCCTAGGACCCTGAGATCATGACCTGAGCCGAAGGCAGTTGCTTAACCGACTGAGCCACCCAGGCGCCCCACCATCACTGTTTAAAAAAAAAAATCTTTTAAAATCTCAAGTCTCAGGAAATTGTCCTAAGGACACACAACAAATGAAGAAACATTCCAGAAAATTTACAAAAAGAAAAAAAAGAAAAGAAAATTTACTACATCTCAGACTTAAGCCATAGCCCCTCTTCCCTTCCCGCGGGTTCAGCAAGAGGGGATCTCCCCTCGCCCTGAGCGGGTGGCCAAGGTCACAGTCAAGGGCTGGGCATCTCCCCGGCAGGCCCTGGCTGCTAGCATTTCTCCGGTCCCACCTCAGGGCGCAGAGACTCCGACCCCGGCAAGTACAACGAAGAGGTCAGGGCCTCCCTCCCTGCACCGCACCGGAGGGCACAGGCCCCCCTTGCCCGGGCTGGCTACGGGGCGGGGCCGGGAAGAAGGCGGACCAGGCGGGAGGGACTGCCACGGCCACCGCGCTCCCGCAGAGGCGACGGCCACCGCAGGAGGACGGGCTGGCCGAAAACCGAGAGCTCAGGCGGTCTCCCCAAGAACACTGATGGGGAACAGGGTGGGGAAGTTCACGGGCAAAACCAGTGGTGAAAAAAGTAATAATAAATAAATTAAAACAAAACAAGAACCAGTGGCGAGGTGGGTGATAAGCAATTAAGAGGAGACTAGTAGCTTTGATTAGAGCAAGCAGCTCACCAGCTGTGTTACCAGAGCCAGTGAGAGAGACCGCCAGAGCCTCTAGGGTGTTTAAAAAAAAAAATTACACGTCCAGTTAAGAATGATGAACTGGGTGCCTGGGTGGCTCAGTGGGTTAAAGCCTCTGCCTTCCGCTCAGGTCATGATCCTGGGGTCCTGGGATCGAGCCCCGCACGGGCTGTCTGCTCAGCAGGGAGCCTGCTTCCTCCTCTCTCTCTCTCTCTGCCTGCCTCTCTGCCTGCTTGTGATCTCCGCTTGTCAAATAAATAAAATCTTTAAAAAAAAAAAAAAAAGAATGACGAACTGGGCACATTTCATTTTGTCCTTCTCAAAAGCCCACTAAAATCACCATTTTTGTTGAAGACAAAGCTGCACGGATGAGAACAGGAGAGGAGACCCTGTGGGAAGCTGTAAAGCAGAACAGCTTTAAACTCACAAAATAACACGGAGGCCAGATAGCGTGGAATACGGCTTCCAAAATTACAAATGCAAGTTACTTTCACCTAAAATTCTGTACTCGATCGACCTTTGATTGGTCAAGTTTAAGAGCAGAATGAAGACTAAATCCGTAAAAGCCTCTGGTGAGGGCAAGAGGCGATCCCCAGTCAGACAGAGGCTAAGGGTATCCCTAGGATGGGGGGCGGGGAACCTTCCAGGAGGACTGCGCTGTGCCCAGAAGGCAGCAGCGGGTCCAAGGGCACTCGGGGAGCCCTTCTCGGGGAAGAGGTCAAGTACCATGCATACACATTTCTTGACAAAAGATTTCAGATTTGGGGGTTGGATGGCTGTCAAGCACATAGGACTCGGAGCAAACAAAGAATTAAGGCAATTATTATCTCCAGGGAAGGAAAAACAAACCAGACCAGTTTTCTACAGGGTTCCACTACTGTGTGTGGTGTTTACACACGACACTACTGCACACACTGAACACTGATGTAATCAAACTTGATACACCCAGTTTGGACAGAGGAGGAAGAGAAGACTCAGGCTTGAGGAACCCAGAGTCAGGGAGAAGAAAGCTAAATCATCGTCTGTAAGAGCTCATTCATTAATCAACAGATGAGGCCTGAAACCGAAAACCCAGAAAGTACGGCCCTGCGGGGGTTCTTTCCAGAACTGAGGTAACCGCCTCAAGAATCCGCTGAAACAGGTGAAAGCACTTGCCTCCGGAGGAGGAGGGAGAATGGGGCATCGCTGCTTTTCCTGATGAACTCTGAACGCTGCGCTCTACTGAAACTCTGGGCATGCTGACTTCAGATAAATAAATTCAAATAATGTCTCTCGCATACCATATCTCTGTACTCACCAGTGCTTGATTTTCACAGTAACTATTTGATATTCGGACCAGAAAGTTATTTCTGTCTCTGCCTTGAAGGCATGGTCATGAAGGTCACGCCAAATATTTAGAAATTCGGCTTTGAATGGAAACAGCTGCCATCACTGCGAGCCCAGTACTCAGCACTCGGGGGGAAGCACTCTCACCCCTTAGCCCCGGTTTCCACAACCTGGAAAGCGGGTGCCCGGGCCAGTCGCAGAGAAGAACCTGATGCTGATGCTGAGAGCTTGGGTAGATAATTAGGAATCTGCAGCAGAGAGCCCTGACCCGAGCCCCTTTTCTTCCTATCAGAACTCAAACCTAGAAGGCTAGGTTTGAGTTGAAAACAATTACAAATAAAGGAATAAAATATTTTTTTAAAAAAATAATAAAAGAACTACAAAGGCGGGGAATGGGAAGGACGGGGGAGGGGAAGAGAAACCCCGAAGGGCTCTGTCCCCCGACCTAACCAAGCTCTGCTCCACATTGGAATTCCCAGCTGGTCCTGGGAGCCAAGGAAGCAATTTTTAAAACTCTGGCCAGGAGATTTTTAGAAACCTGGCTAGGATTACAAAATAAGAGCGTCGTCCTGCTCTTATTTTGAAGGAAGACACGTCCCGGAGGGAACGCGGAGGACACCAGGGTTCGGTCCCGGGAAGCCCCGTCATCCCGCAGAGCCGATTTCGGGAAAGCAGGGGACAGGCGGGGGGCCTGGCCCGGGGTCTCAGACCAGGGGGCGGCGAAGGGCCCCTCTGAATAAAGTCCTAGGCCGTGTTTCCGCGGCGCCCGAATCCCGGGCGGTTTGCCGTCCGGGGTCCGTGTGCGACACGGCGACACTCACCTGGCTGTGGCCGGCCGTCGGCTAGCGCGGGGCTCCAGCGCGGGGACGGGCCGCCGAACCGCAGCGCTGCGCGCGTCCCCCTTTTCCGACAAGTCACGAGCCCCGGCAAGTGAAGAAATGAAAGTGAAATCAGCTGACGGGGCACCAGTCAGCATACAGGGCCCGACCCTCCGAGCGCTGTTTACTTGGGCACCCGTGCGGGTGCGAGCGGGGCCGCCGCCGGGCCCCGGACCGGGACCGGGACCG
>ML105430.1:670-16293 GCA_003697995.1 Taxidea taxus jeffersonii | reverse complement strand
AAGGGAGGCGAGGGAGGGAGACCTGTGACAGCAGAAGAGCATTCCAGGCAGAGGTACTAGCAAGTGCCAGAGCCCTGACTTGCCTCAAGTTCTTGGAAAACACAGCAGAAGCCACTGTAGTGGAAGCTGGGGGTATGGGGAGGGAGTAAGACTAATAGGAGAGGTCCGGTTCCTAAAGGCGCAGGAAGAAGGCCAGGTAATTGTTCATGCTGCCACGAACAGGTGGCGCCCTTGGTAGCAAAGGCCATCCTTGGTAACACGTTCCAGAAGACGCACAGCCCCCCAGGGAGAGCAGAGGATAGTGTTCCCGGGGGAGGAAGTCGGAGGTCCCGGAGTGCAGGGCGCACGCTCCTAGAGGGGCTGCTCTCCCGTGGGCTCCCGATGACCCACCGTGGGCCACACTTCAAGGGCTCACTGAACACCTAGTGAGTGGAATAGACCTCCCGCGGGTGCCGGATGGTCATCGGGCATGAAAGACTGCATGTCTCGGTGAGGCCCCCTCGGGGCGTCATGAGCGACAGAGGCACGCAGGTGGGAATCGGGTAGATGGCGAGAGCCCTCAGCCCAGCTCTGCGGAACGTCTGGTCTGCGTACTGGATGTCATGAGTCGTGTGGGCAGGAAGAACGAATTGGGGCAAAAAAATAGGACGAGGGTGGGTCTTTTTGGTTGTTTTTATATAAGACAAAATAGAGGAGAAGGGAGGTTTGTGGGAATCTCGATCATTGGGATAAGATGAAAATGTAATAAAGCCATGAGTGGAGCAGGGACAACTGAGAAGCCGTAAATAAGTGTGGGGTCAGTGTCGGTACACAGCCTGGTCCCATTGTGATTAAGCTGCTGGTCCTTTAGTGGATCACAGAGAGGGACCAAGCACACTGCGGAGATGGAGACCAGAGCTACCGACCCTCCTCTGTGAAAAGGGACAAAGGGACTAGGACAGTTTGTAAGGTTTCCTTTGACTCCACAACTCAGAAGAGGGCATCTCGGCAGTCTTGAGAAGCAAGTGCCCGTGGCAGGAGGCGGTGGTTCACCCACATCCACCTCAGCATTGGTTCTAGTCTGACAAAATAATGTCGAACAACGTAATCTGTACAAATGTCCTCGCGCTATCATGGTATTTACAAAGCAGGACACAAACATATATTTATGCGAGCCCAACTGTGTAAAACAAAATTATGGAAGGAAATGTGTTGTTAAGAGTAGCTGTTTCTTCAACCCGAAGTTACAGGTGATTTTTAGTCATTCGCATATTTTTCTAGTTTTCTACGATCAGCATCTATTGCTTTATTATAAACAGGGGAAAGTTCAGCTAAAAAAGGCAGCAGTGACTCAGCAGTCTGCCGGTTTCAAAAGAAGCAAGGCTTACTGTGAAAGGGAATGTTAAAGCTCATGGCGGCAAGAACGTGATTGCTAGGATCGTTAAAGGCCGAAAAAGCCAGGGAGGGCTCCTGGCACAGCAGAGAAGAGGGCCACGGGCTTTTCCAGCCAAACGTCCATCTGCGTTCACTTTGAGATGTTTGGACAAAGAAGTTAGGACCACGAAGTCCTGAAGCCTGTCCAGGTGGCCCATGGGACACAGGACACGTGCAGCAGGCGGCCCAGCCCTGGGCGCGGTGTGGCCGAGACACCAAACAGCCTGCCCCTCGCCCCAAGCAGCTTTGCTGGCTTGTTAGGATAGTGCCTGAGATTACTAAAGGATGCCACAGGGCCCTTCCTCCCTCCCTTCCTCATTCATCCATTCAAAAAAAGTTCCTAGTGTGTATCACCCCACATTCTGGGGACAAAATGGAGAGCAAACTAGATGGGGGCAGGTGTCAGTAGGATTTAGAGGCAGAAAGCAGGGTCGGACCTCAGCAGTGGGTTGGGGGAGAGCACAGGGAGCAGCCCCCGTCAGAGAGAAATGCAAGTTCAGGGTGGCGCCAGGTGGCCGTGACCCCGAACTCCAGGCGAAGGAGCTGCAGCTAAACTCTGCGCCTGTGAAGAGCGGGGGAGAAGGGAAGCCAGGGGCGACCACCTTCTCCGCAGGCCCACTTCTGGGCTTCCCAGCTCCAGTTGGATTTGTTCCTCTCACAGCTGAGAACCTACCGAAGGGCAGATGAGAAAGAGAGAGATCAAAAACAAAGGCCAGGCTGGCGGCTCCCATCCCTTCCTGAGGCCAAGCCTAGGGCGTGGAGGGGGCAGGGCTGTCTTCCAGTCGAAAATGCTTAATAATAGCGATTTCTTTTTTAACCCCCGTGTAATAGGCCCAAAACAGGGGCAGCAAGAGGGAGCATTCATATGAAGCCACCCCTGCTCCTCACCTCTGGGTCCAGGGCAGCGGAGGAGGCAAGTCAGACCTCACTTTCTGCAGCTCGCTTGTTCAAATCAGGGTTCCAGCCCTGGAAATCCTCTCCACACCCCGATACCTAAACCCACTAAAAACACAGATACAGGTTTTTACAAGCATTTGTTAAATATCCAGAAGCATACAAAACACCCTCCCGCTGGGGATTCTGTCCCTCCCTGTCCTCTCCCTGTCCCATACCCCCCGGCCCCTACACCACAGGCCAGACTGGTCAGAACCCCCATTATGCCAACCCCACAACACAGGGCCTAAAAACACCTTGGCCGTACCTGAGGAGTCTTGCTGTCGCAAGCACAAAGCTCCAACTGCATTCAAACAGGGCCTCGGCCTCCTGTTTTCATTAATTCAGGCCTCCCAAGACTCCGGTCGGTACGCGCTACGGGGGTGGGGGGCCTCCGCAGGGATAGCCCCCCGCTCTCCATCTCCGAGCTCCCCTGGAGAAGCCACGGGCAGGGGCCTGTGTGCAGGTCCTCACAGGCTCAAAACCCCATGTTTCTGTTCTAATGGTCCCCAGCTCTCTGCCAAAGGAGTTGCTGATAAATCTTTATTCTCTTTGTCCTCGGAATGTCGCCCCCGGCTACAGACTGAATGATTGTGACCTTCCAGATTGGTATGCTGGAGCCTAAGCTCGGTGTGATGGTACCAGGAGGCGAGGCCTCTGGGAGGCGATTAGGTTCACAGCAGAGCCCTCGCGAAGGGAATCAGTGCCCTTGTGAAAGAGGCCCCCCGGAGAAAATCAAGAGGCCCCAGAGAGCTCTCTGTGAGGACACAGCCAAAGATGTCCGACTGCGAACCAGGAGGCGGGCTGACCAGCTACGAAATCAGCCACTACCTACATCTCGGACGTCCCAGCCTCCAGAGCCGGGTCTGCTGTTTCTAAGCTGCCCAGTCTGTGGTGTCTGGTGCAGTGGCCCAGGGACACGAGGACAATCCCCCTCCCTCGGGCAGGCCCCATATCCTGTTCCCAAGTACGCGTCCTTTCTCTCCCTCTGGGCACTTTCTGTTCTTGCAAAACAAATAAGGGATGTGGTCAGACACCCCTTCCTTCCAGTCAGCTGTGGGAAAGAGGGAGGGGCTGCTCCTCCCTGGGGACCCTCCAGACGCTACCCTCCGGCTGCACCAGTGTCCCTGGGCGCTCCCGGCCGCGTGCACAGACTGGATGTCCCTCTGGTTTGTTCCCAGCACCTGGTGTCTTCTAAGGCCGGCAGCACTGAGTTCCAGAGCTCTGGGCTGTCAATGGCGATTTTATTCCGAAGTGGAAGGTTTGCAAACACAAAGGTCTTGTATGCAGGTGACTGCTGGAGAGGCCAGTTTGGAGGGGTCCTTTGGGGTAAACATTTTGGGCTGGAAAATATTTTTCAAACACGAGGAGGAAGGTGTGTATTACATTTACGTTTTCTGCAGGTCAGTTGGGCAATAAAATCACTAAAAAATATTGCTGCCTTTGACTCAGGGACTGTACTCCTAGAGATCTAGCCTAAGGAAAAATCAGAATCCTACAAGCATCTTCCCTGTCACTTGTAACAGTGAAAAATGGAAACAGTTGTCTGATGGGGCACGGATAAACCTATGACAGGAGCTAATACACAGCCATTGATCATGTTTTTGAGGACTATTTTAACAGCTTTGAAAACAGGTTCATAGTGTTCAGTTAGAAGATCATTATGGTCAACGTATGATTATTTTAAAAATATACCAGCACATAGGGAAAAAAAAATTGGTAGAAAATTAACAGTGCTTCTATGTATGTGGTGAGATAAAGGGTTTGTTTTTTTTAATATTTTTTCTTTTTAAAAATTATTTTCCAAGATTTTTTATAATTACTGTTGTCAGGGAAAAACCATAGACACTTTAAAAGTAGGGAGTGCGACTGTGTGATTTCATTACCAGGTGGCCTCGTCTTCACGAGTCCTGACTCCCAGCGCAGGGCCGGTGGGCTCACAGGGCAGTCGAGCAGGGCTCCTCAACCCCAGCTCCCATGAGAGCATGCTGTAGAGCTTCCAGAACAGTCAGTGCCTGGCCCCAGCTTCAGAAGTTCTGATTGGACTGGTCGGGGTCCCCCTGATGGTGGTTTTGGGAGTGGGACAAGCCCTCCCTCGTCAGGATCTGAGAAACTCCCTCACAGATGTTTCCAGTGGCTTGTGGTGTTGGAGGTGCAGCAAAGCTCCTGTTCAGAGGGCCTCGGTGAGCACGTGTCAGGCCCTCCCAGCTGCCTGAGGCGGCCCTTCCCCTGAGCTCGGCCCAGGGAGGCCACTGAGGACTCACCAAGTGGGTCCTGCCTGGAGGTTCCCTCTAACTTCTTGTTCCCGCTGGGGTTGGAAGGAAGGTTGCCATAGGTGTTTATGGAATTCCAGAAGGGAGAACATGAGCTTGTGAGGATGCTGGGAGGGAGATTGGGCACTGACGGATGTGACTTCTCTCAGGTCACAGGAAGGCGGCCACACGAAGGACAGGAGAAAATGACCATCCCCAGGCCAAGGCGGAATGAGCAGCTGCTGTTCCTGGGCCTCATGGCCGTCGCGGTGGCGGTCATCTCCCTGCTGTTCTACGCTCTGCTCTGGAAGGCCGGCAACCTCATGGATTCGCCCAACCTCAGAATCGGCTTCTACAACTTCTGCCTGTGGGACGAGGGCACTGGCTCCCTGCGGTGCCACCAGTTCCCTGAGCTGGAGGCCCTGGGCGTGCCTCGGGTCGGCCTGGCCCTGGCCAGGCTTAGTGTGTACGGGGCCCTGGTCTTCGCGCTCTTTGTCCCCCTGCCTCTCTTCCTGGCCTGGTGCAACAGCAGCGAGGGAGAGTGGCAGCTGGCGGTGGGCTTCCTGGCCATGTCCTCTCTGCTGCTGGCCAGTGGCCTGGGCCTCTTCCTCACCTACGTGTGGAAGTGGCTCAGGCTCCCCCTCCTGGGGCCTGGGTTTTTAGCTCTGGGCACTGCCCTGGCCTTACTTGTCCTCTTGCTTATGGCCACGGTCATGTTCTCTCAGAGGGCAGAGGACAAGAGCAAGCTGGACAGCTTCTAGTTCTATCTAAAGGCTTACATGATTGCAAGAGTTCAGTTTGAACCATGCTCAGAGAAGGTGCCAGAAAATTGAGGGGCTAGTGTGTCTTCTCAGCCTGTTTCATAGCGAATGCTGATCTCAAACCCTAGCAGCGGGCCCCACCACAGAGAAGGGGGGGGTACCCAGTATCCAGAAGGCCAGGAGGCAGCAATGGTGGGACAACCTTTGTGCAGGGTTGTCCTTCCTGTGGGACTTCTGAGGTTCCCAAGGACACCCCAAACCATGTAGCTCCTTGTCCAGAGAACTCCTGCTCTAATGCACTGATCTGAGCAAGGGAGAGGGTTGCCCTCATGAGGCCTGATTGCCAGGATAATTGGCCAGATATCAGACTAGAACCCAGGAAAGGTTTATGTCAACAAATGGGGAGCATGATGAGAGAGAACGCTTGCCTCAGTGCCCCTTGGGGCCCTGGTTAGCAAGCTCCCCCTCCCGGGGCGGGTGTGATGTGCTGAGCCCCTCTCCCCGTCCCACTCCCAAAGGCCCAGGAGGGACCCCCTTGAGGGATTCACCACCGACAGAACCCGTGGGCACAAAGAGAAGTCTCGGAGGCTTTGGGGGCTCTCCTGGAAAGGCTCCTGGCCCAAGGCCAGACACCGCAGGGGCGGCAGCGGGCAAATCATTCCCTGCACGAGCCCGGGGCGTCGGGAACAGGATACAGCAAATCCCAGGGCAGGAGGAAGGCGAACGGAACCGTCCCGCGGACGTCCAGAGGCTGCACCCCTCACTCCTCCACCCAGGACTGCAAAGGATAAAAGCACAACCTTCGCCCTGGGGGGCTGGGTTTCTCCGCATCAGCGTATCAGAACACCTGGACAGCGAACCACAGCCTCGTTCCATGCCTGTCGGGAGCCACCCTGAACAGAGAGAAATACGGACTCTGGCGGCACCTCGCCTGCAGTCTCCCGCCGCCTCCCAGCCCACTCTCGCTCCACCGCCGCCCAGTGGGAGGAAGACGGTGGCGTGGGGCGCCGAGGCCTTCCCGTGCAGAGCCCAGGCAGAGCAGGGCACCGTGGGCAGGACACCTGCCTCCCGGGCTGCACAGGGCAGGGCACCTCGGTTTACGACAAGCTTCCTCTGCGGGGAGAGATCCCGCTGACGAAACCGTCAGGCTGCCCGTGCACTCAGCAGCCGCACTCTTCTTTCAAAGTTATTAAGTTGACTCTTTGGTGCCATACCACCCTGAACGCGCCCGATCTCGTCTGGTTCCAGTAAGCGTGACCCCCATGTCCACCTTTCCCTGAACCTGGGACGTGAATAAAGTCAGGCCCTCCGAGCGGAGGAGGCGCAGTGCAGAGAGAAATTCTAACGGAAGCTCATCTTGGCTCCTCACTTCCACAGGCTCGGCGTGGTCCCAAGGCCCGTGGTCCCAAGGCCCAGAGCCTCCTGGGCTTCCCCTCCGAGGTGCATCTGCCAGCCCAGGGCAGGGAGGACTGGGCCGCGTCCGCATCCTTGGGCAGGTCCCGGGCCGGGAGGGGAAGCCAGCTTCCTCCAGCGTCCTGGGTAAAAGTCCTGGGGAGTCCGTCCCTTAGCTGAAAAATATTTCCCTGACGTATTTTAACATGTCCTCATCCTCCTCAGGGCTCCCGCTGCACGCAGGGTCAGACCCCGGGGGCCCCTGAGGAGGGCTGAGGCCTGGAGGAAGGGCGTCTTTCCCGAAGTCCTCATCCTCACTTCTACTCCCAGGAGATCCTGGTGACGACGCTGAGCGGGTTGGGGACAGCTCTGGCTTATCAGCGCCCACCAGAGTTGGAGACTCCAAGGCCTTTTCCTGTTTCCGGGCCTGCGGGAGCAGGAGAAATGACAGGCAAAACAGACATTGTGTTATTTCCCGATGCGCGTGCGGGTTTACCCATCGCCGAGGCAGAAGCCCCTGTGATGTCAGGCACTGCTCCCCCATCAGAGCCTCTCCTCCCACTGCCCTCCCTCCTGGCCCTCACAGCTCCTGCACAAGTCAAGACCAACGTGGGAGAGACGTGGGCGGGGCCTCAGGAATACCAGAGTGGAAAAGAAAAACAGGAAAAACATCTGGAAAGGCAGGGGAGACAACACTGGAGGGTGGGCGTAAGCTCTGTCACTTACTGGTGTGTCACTAAGGGGAAATCCCTGGGCCCCAATTTCTTTATCTGTAAAATGGGGATAATATCTGAAATAATGGTCACCAGGTGATGGCAAGGATGAAATGAGACAATAACTTACGAAAGTTATTGTCTACTGCACAACACTAAGGTGGTACAATTACTGTTCGCCTCAGAAGCCAGGAGACGTGGGTGGCTGTGGGCTAAGGCGAAGTACAGCGGTACAAAGTCACCTCACCAACTGAGACCCTGCAGAGAACATAAGCAGTTCGAGACTTCTGTCCCCTCCACACACCAGCACGGTCGGCCCAGAGACAGCGGCTCTCCCTCCCACGGCCACTCCCTCCCCAGGTGCCCAGCCCCAAACAGTAAGTCCCACCTCACATGGGGAGAGGCCGAGGGGAGCGCGACCTCGAGAGAAGTGCTAGAAAAGGGCCAGGTGGAAGACATGGGATGACAGATGACAGGGCTCCCCAAGGCCGCCTGAGAATGTAGGACGTCTCTTTTATTGCCTCTCACCAGGGCCCAGTCCAGTTTCTGGTCCCAAGAGTAAGAAGAGACACAGTTGACTTTACCTCAACCAGGATCCCCAGAGCAACGTCTACCATTTCAGCTTCATTCATGCAGTACACGGTCCTCGCTGTGGCAAGTCTGAAAGGAAGGCATGATGCTAGGAGGGGGACACATGGGTCTCAGGTCTCACGAGGAGGAAGGACATGGAAGAGTCCCATCCCCGGGCCTCCCCACCCGCTGCCACTTTCCAATCTGAAAGGAGGGCATGATGGCCGGTTCCTGACAGCCAGTGCCCCACACACAATGGACACCAGCAGATCCAACAGATCATCAGGCCAAGACATGACTGACTCCCACCTACACCCGTGAGCACAGGAGAACAGGACACAAGTCAGAAGGGAGGTGGGTCAGTGAGGACAACTGAGAAAAAGAAAAGCCAAGGAGGGGGCCGCTGTAGTGCCCGGTCTAGGAGAATGCAGGGACCTCCCCTCCCTGGCAGGCTGAAGGCTCCCCCAAATTACCACCATTCAACTAGCTGCCCCCACAGCTTCTGATTCCACACCGGCCCAGGGGCTGCTCCTCTGTCTGTTTCTGAAGATCCGCCCTCGGGAGACTGGACCGTGGTCCACTCAGCTTGACCACTGGAGGGTCACAATTTTGGGTGCAAATGAAGACAGTGGCATTTTGGACAACTGGTGTCTCTGAGAGCTTGGCTAACGTGTACACGCCAGAGGGGAGCACTGCCTGGGAGCTGAGCCTTGAGGGCCTGGCTGGGGAGATGCACCCGCAGAGACGGGGCCTGTGAGGAGAGGGCTCACTTCAACCCCCCAGACGGTGCACCTGCGAGCTGAAGAGGTTTCTGCCAGGATGAAACACCCACCCGCCTCCCTGTTCCACCAGTACTGGCTCAGCCCCAGCAACTGTGATGCCCCCAAGCCCTCCCTTCTCCTGATTCCTCGGGAACCCCACCCGGAAGTTGTCCCACCTTGCTGTGGCCGCCCCCTGAGCTGCCGGTCTCCTCCCCTTGGGGGTCTTCGCTGCCACCTTTCTCTTCTCGGCCTCCTGGGCTGTCATCCATGTGGGAAGGACCCTCTTTTTATCCTCAGATTTTAAGTCTCCCATCTCTCTTTTCTCTCCTGAAGATGAGTCAGGGCCCAGGCTTAATGACTTGCGTTTTGAATTCAGGACAGCAAACTCCACTCTCCTCACACCAGGAATTACAGGTCTGTGTGTCACACTGCATGGGAGTCACACTCCAATTCCTACAAAGAACAAAGTCCAGTGAATTCTAAGAAGTCAGAATACTTCCAGTCATCCTCTGTAATTACTGGTCAGGACAGGCCAGAGGTTAGCGGGGCAGAGAGCAGGGCCCAGGAGACTTAGATGGGCCACTCTCCTTCCTACCATCCAAGATGCTTGCTGTCCCCAGGGTGCCCTGCCTCTCCTACCTTTAACCTCTCTCTCCCTCATCTCCCCAAATCCAGACTTTTCATTTCCTCTCCCTTGGTGTGGTTACAGAGAACCCCAAGTCCATTTTAATCCCTGGGAAGGTTGGATCAACCAACACCCCCTCCCTTAATCGAAAGATACTTCTGACTGGCCAGATTTTAGCTGGCTCCCGGATGGGAGAATCCCAAAGACCCAAGGGCTGCCTCTCATCCAACGGTCTCTCTTCTCCCCTCCCCCCTAAAGCTCAGTCCCCACCCTGGGGCTCAAAGGATACAAGTCAAACCCTTCCACGTGCCAGCCAGCCCTGAAAGCAGCTCAGGGCTCCGCCTAGGGAGGACCTTACTGGAATAGAGTTTGCCTCAAAAAAGGTCAGCTACAAATAAGGGCTCCTTCCCTGAATCATAATCATGTATTGTTCATCTAGAAGGCTGATTCAACTTAAAAATGAGCAGAACGTCATCCTAACTTGTCTGGCCAGAGGACAGACCTTGGCCGAGGTACCCAGCTGCTGTCAGAATTCAGGCAGCGGTAACAGTCATTCCCACCACTAAGGAGCACGGCTAACCGCCAGGCATCCCGACATCCATTCGACCCCAAGGCGGGTAGTATCAAGCCCGTTTTACAAACTAGGAACTGACGGCATGTGCACAAGTTTCCAAAGAAGCCTGAAATGGCCAGCCAGGGCTCGCAGCCGGGTCCTGCAGGCCAAACCCTGCGCCTAACCGACGCCACGCTGCCCCGCTGCCGGGGCTCCAAGGAGCGCAGAGACCCGGCGGGGAGGGCCGGGAGGCCAGAATGAGCCCGCGCTACCTGGGGGAAACCCAGCCCCGCAGGCTCGGGATGCGCCCGGCACCCCCGCCCCCGCCCGCCGCTGCCTCGGGGACCCTGCGCCGCCCCGGCCGCGGCGGGACGAGTGCCAACCTGCGGGGGCGAGCGTGGAGGGGAGGCACGTGGACCTGCACGCGGCGCCTGGCTGACCGCGGGAGGGAGGCCGCCCGCCGGCTCGCTCGCGGCCCGGGTGCGCGGGGCAAGGGGGCAGGGCGGAGCTCAGTCCAGCCCGCGCGGTCCTCCCGCCCGGGCTTCCCTTCCCGCCCCGCCCCGCGCGGCCTGGGCACTTCCGGCCCCGGCCGCGGCCCGCGCGGAGAGCCGGCGCGCCCCCTGCAGGCAGCTCGCTCCGTGGGCGTCCCCGCCAGACCCGGACCCATCTGCGTTCCGGTGGCCTGACAGTCTCTCCTGGGCCAAACTCGGCTGCGGCTCCTCTGAACTGTCATCTAGGTCCTGCCTTTGGAGCGTCCCTGCCCCTTTCTGCATTGTCCAGTTTTAGCAAGCATCCTACCAAGCCATTTTAGCCAGGACCCCCCCAGCCCCAATCCTGATTGCCTTCACATTTGGGTGGGCTCCTCATCTTTCACCATCTTCCAGGTGATGTCTGATCACTGAGATTGCCTTCAGCAAGAATCCTAGTGCCGAGTTTAGCCAGAGCCCTCCTCCCTCCACCCTTCTTACCCTCGGTGTTTCCTCTTAGCAACTTTCCATCCACTGACCCCACCCTGCTCCTTAGCTATCAAGTCCCTTCTCCTTGTATCCAGAGTTGAGACTGATGGCTCTCCCCTACTACAAAACCCCACCGTAGTACCCGCCCTTGAATAAAGTCTGCCTTGATGTTTTTAACGCGTGTCACGAATAATTTCCTATTTAGTAGAACATTTTTTTCTTTAATGGTCCCCAAACATGGCTCCACTGGAGGTCTGCTAGTCAGGCTTTATTAGGGTGTCAATTCCTGGGCCCTCCAAGGGAGAAATTAGGATGAAGGGAGGAGGGTCTGCCTTTTTTAAAGCTCAGGATTCCCACAGGGATCAAGGTCAACACTCCCTGGTGGGGGTCCACATCCTAGGGGGAGAGGGGCACAAGGTGAGCCCCTTGGGTGCAGGAAAAGAAACCTGTTCATATGTTAACTTAAAGGAAGTAGGTGTCATTAATACTCAACATGCAGATCGGTGGCCAGGTGCTCCCTCTGCGAGCAGGAGAGCGCCACAAAGCTTCCCAGGTGTCCTCGGTCTGTGCAGAGCACTAACATGGACACGTGGAGTTAGCATCTAGTTTTAGTTAAAATCAAACTCAGCTTACAGCAGGGTAAAAGAGGCCAGCAAAGAAACCTCCAGGTCACAGGCATGACAAAAACCACAAGCACAAGCAGTCACAGGTGAACCTTTTTTTTGCCACACTTCAAGGTAAAAGGATGATCAGAATTGACCGTCTGACGCCAAAATGTGCAATTATCAAGACAGCCCTTTGAACTGTGATTTGTAACAAATCTGCTAATGGTAATGACCCTCCATACACTAGAGGTGCACAACAGGGGAGCTCCAGCCCAAGCTTGGGGAGTCGGGACCCTGAAGCTCTCTTCCAGTTGTGTGGCGCTTGGGGTTTCTAAAGCACTTTCACCTGCTGGGCTGGGAATGTTTCACTCAATCAAGGCTTAAGGAGATAAACCCATGGTTTCAAGTCACAAAACCAACCCGTTATGCACTAGGGTCATCTAGCTGCAGGCCGAACCTGACCTCTGCCTCCAGTGTTTTCCAGGGGGCAACACCTGGGGGGCAGGCCCTGCCTCTCTGGTTCTTCGAAAAGTATTAGAACTGCTGACCTCCAGGGTCCTCTGCTCTCAAGCTATGAGCCAGGCAAACCCAGGTCTAACTGGGGAAGCATCGTTTTGTTTTGTGACTAAAGGAACAGAAAATACTTATTCTTAGTGGAATCGCTCCCTCCGTATTTGTCTCCCTAAAACCTCTTCCCATCACCAGCTGAAAAATGAGGTCTGAGGAACAGGAAACCTTTGCATCTGGGAATAGAAAACCGGAGCTGTGGGATCTGGACAGGCTGGAGTCAATGGCTAAAGTGCTTTGAAAGCCATGCTCCCAGGCCCAGCAGAGGCAGTAAGCACAGCGCAGAGAGCTCGGAGGACAGCAAGGCAGAGGCTCTCAAGCAGCCCAGGCTAGAGCAGGAGGCACACCCATACCTGGTATGCAGGCTGGGTTGGGAGGTCCTGCGGTGCACTGGCTTGACAGCTTCCCCATGCGCGGCCCTTGCCCAAAAGAATGGGAGGAGTCTTGCTGGGGTTCCGGGCAGGTGCCGAGCAGCTCTTGTGAAGAAGGCAATTCAAGTCTTGATGTGACTCACCGCAGGATGAAAGCTCATCCTGGAGGGCCCGGGTGGCCCAGGGAGGAGCTCAGAATGAACGTGGCCTGACCAGCACTCAGGATGGAGTGAAGGCTGGGGAGAAACAGGCCAGGAGGGGGTTAGATTTGGCCACTTGTATTTGCTAATTTCAAAAGGTCAGAGGTGAATGGGATTTGGGTTTTTTCTGTTTTGTTTTTAGTCAGTGTTGTGGTTTTGTTTTGTGTTTTCAGGCAGTGCGTTGTGGAACCCCAGAGAATCTCAAGCGGAAGCCAAAACAAAAGGAAGGTGGATGTCCAGCCCAGAACATAAAGGAAAAGAGAGAAGACAAAGCTTTTCAAGTGTTCTTTGTTTTTTTTGCAATCCTTAAAGACATTCTGGTAGCTGTGGAGACCATATTGAGAAGAGAATGGGTAATAAAGAGAAACCGAAACAAAACTTTGAGGTTAAACAGTGAATTCTCTCACTCAAATGAAACACACGACAGCTTCTTAAATGTCCTACAGAATCTGTGGGGAAGATAATTTGCTGTTTCAGTGCAGAAGATGGGGACAATTGTAAATGGAGAAGTCTTGGTTTTCTTCATTTGAAGAGAGGGTTACCAAGGTAGAAATCAGTAAAAATGTGTAAGTAACTACTTATCAGTCTCTGGTGTTCTCTCATAATTGAGCCACATAAACCCCTACTCTTCCTCCAAATCCCAACAGAATGGGAGCCCAGGCCTTCGTACCAACTTCATGACTTTCCAGAAGTAGGTAACTGGAGCAGCCCCCTACACCTGCACCACCAGAACTGGGCTGGAGCCCAAAGAGGCCCTACAACGGCTCTTCAGAGCATCTGGGCACCAAGGCCACCCCCCGTCAGCCCTGGGAGCAGGAGACGCACCCCTTGCAGGCCCTCCCTGGAAAAGCAAGCTTGGCCCACGGGCTCCCGCCCTCTCACCGTTCACCAGCAGAGGGCGCGGGCGGCTGGCTCCGGTCCACCTCAAAGATGTGAAGGAGACAGAACAAGCAGAGCCTCGGTGGCAGAGGGACAGGGACACCCACCCAGGTGGACTGGGCAGCTGGAGTCAGAGGCCTCAGACCCTAATGTCACCCCGAGAAGCTCCACCAACGCACGGAAGGAAAAGAACACCATGACCTCCCTGACTGCAGCCCAAAGAAAGAGGAAGAGCACAGACCTTACCTAGCCCGCCCGGTGGGAGAGACAGGACGCCTAGCTCTAAGGCAAAGCAACAAGCAAACCTCCACACGGCTCAGCCCCACAGCTGGCAACACCTGGCACGCAGGGCCTCAGCTCCCAGCTGACCAGCTCCCTGTTGGAACATCTGCCTCTTCCAAGGGCAAAGGGTGAAAGGAGACGCTCTGTTGTACGCACGCGTTCCAGAAAGAGATACCAGGTGACCATGAGAACATTCTTTTAAAAAAAAAAAAGATGATGATGAAAAATGAGCAAATATATACAAAATACTGTCACTCCGTTCTGGGCCAAGAGAGCAGCCATCATGCTGCAGCTCCTGCTTCCTGAACTTTCATCCCTGCCGCCTGAAGCATGCCCCTTGCGCAGCCCAGCACGCTGGTCTCTGGGGCACTTGTGCCATGACTCATTGTGGCTCCTGTCCGGTCTCTGCAGCTGGAAAGAGCCAGAGTTCCCTGGACTGTCTTTCCCTGAGGAGTCCCCACACTGGCCAGGAGCAGGAAGCAGAGTGCTCTGTCTTCAGGTCCCGTCTCTCCACTCCCCCCAGGATAACACTGCCTCCGTGGATGTTCCTCGGGGGGTCCCGTCAGAGTTTATGAGCCAGCAGGGTGGTCAGCTTGATCTTGCCATCCATGGATGCAGTGAGGCACGTTCCACAGTCCATGGCTGTGCTCCAGTCCACGGTGACCACAGGGGCTCGGTGGCCACCCAGGCTCAAGCAGCTCTCCAGAACCTTCTCGTCCCCACCCAGCTGCAAGACAGGAGAGAAGAGGCGTCAGCAGGCACTGTTTACACACACAGCCACTTTATCCACCAAACTGCCTCGAGTCTGGGGGCTGCCACTCCAACATGAGGAAGTGCCCAGGCACGCATGCCCATCTTTCCCTCCCAGAAGACCTCAGTTTAATTTCTTGTGCCAGGAAACGCCTTCACTGTCCCAACTCTAGTCACTCCTTTGTCTTGGGTGGAAAACGGTATCATCTGCTCAAAAAGACAAGGGACATCTGGGTGGCTCAGTTGGTTAAGCGGCTGCCTTCGGCTCGGGTCATGATCCCAGCGTCCTGGGATCGAGTCCCGCATCGGGCTCCTTGTTCGGCAGGGAGCCTGCTTCTCCCTCTGCCTTTGCCTGCCACTCTGTCTGCCTGTGCTCGTTCGCTCTCTCTGACAAATAAATACATAAAATCTTTAAAAAAAAAAGACAAGAGAATGTTCTCTCTGCCACCTTTAACTCACTGTGGGCTGGTGCCTTCTGCACCCTTCCCAAACCACACCCAAATCTGCTCCTACTGGGCTTATTGCTCTCCAGCGTGCGATCACGAACACGCGTCCCCTGCTGTTCCCCATCTGCTTCCCCCTGGAATGCAAGCTGCAGGAGGGCAGGGCATGGGTCCTCTCCGCAGCAGCCAGCACAGTGCTACCATACCGCGGGTCTGAGGACTGAGGATGGGTGAGCAGGGCTCTCCCCCGCCCAGCAGCACCAGCCTCCCGGGACTCAGCCCACAGCGATGAGAGTCAGAAGGGAACAAGGAAGGGGGGCCAGGAGCACAGTGAATAATGATCAATCCAGCGAAAGAAAACACCCATGACTAGGAAACAGAAGTCGTGGGCCCTTGTGGAGAAAACATCTTTTTTTTTTTTAAAGATTTTATTATTTATTTGACAGATAGAGATCACAAGTAGGCAGAGAGGCAGGCAGAGAGAGAGGAGGAAGCAGGCTCCCTGCTGAGCAGAGAGCCCGATGTGGGGCTCGAACCCAGGACCCTGGGATCATGACCTGAGCTGAAGGCAGAGGCTTAAACCACTGAGCCACCCAA
>ML105429.1:280721-316028 GCA_003697995.1 Taxidea taxus jeffersonii | reverse complement strand
TCCATCTTTTTTCCTGTAGCTCTGATTTCATGGTCCTTAAAATATGCTGAGCACCATTATTCTCCATGTCTCTGCCATCATAGGGAAATAGATGAAATTATTTCAACACAGAGGCATAAGAATCAAAAAGGTAGAAGGATAAGAAGTTCAGATTCAGGAAAGTAAAGGATAAGAAACAGAATGATTATCTTCCTTGAAACTCTCAAAGTGGATTTTTACCGTAGCCCTATTAGCATCCTAACCTGAGGCAGGTCCTCTAATTAGGATCCCACTTGGAAGCTGAACTCATAAGCCATATAAAGAATGCTATAAACCCTATTAAATTGTTTGTAACTGATAATAGCTTTCAGCAGACCCCCCCATCTCCAATCCCACACAATAATCCCATAGAAGAACTGGGGTTACCATTTGTAGATATTTAGCTATCTGGAAAGATATATGGCATTTGGAAAGATACACTAACACTGTGCCATGTGGGTCAAGATGCTATACTGTACACATAAGAAGATGTATTTCAAATTAGATCATATAGGCAATTTTGTGATCTTATTCATTACAATAGCTCTTTCTCTAAAACAATTATCTATTGGATATTCCTTTCTGTCCTCTCTAGCATTTCTGTCTACCTCTTAAAATAACTTCTCTGGCATTTCACATTACTTCTCAAAGCATATTTGACATGCTTTGAGTCATATATATACAACATCTAATTCAAGCCCTTGTCTGTGATTTACTAAGAACAGGAAGCTCCTTATTAATTTTTGTTTTTGGTTGGAAAGATAGTATTATTAAACTAGAGGGAGATTGTAGGGAAGAAGTCATGATTAGAAGGACCTTTAGGAGAGAAAATATGGCTCAGTTAGGAGTTTTCACCTTCTTCGTATTTTGTATAGGTCTTTCTGTTGTTGGAAGACAGTTAGAATTAATCTATTTCTGTAGGTGTTCTCATGAAGGTATATACCTAAACTATCTGAGAATATGGTGACATTGTATGTATGTAACAATTCTAATGAGGTCACCAGACACGAGTATTTCTTTCTTTTTTTTTTTTTTCAGTGAATTCAAGGAATGTGAATTTTGGAAATGTCAGATACTCTCCCAAGTCACTAAAACCTCATCTTGCAAACAGGTGTGAAAGATAGTCTTTCACACTTCATTCCATTTATTTTAGTCTTCTCTATAGATGGCAATGGGGCTGTAAATAAACAATAAACACAGCATATCAAAAGTCTAAGTCTATTTGGGACTAGTTATGAGAATTTGACTTCAATTCACCTCTACTATTTGACAACAAAATCTCTTCTATTTTCTGAAAGACTGAAACAAAGAGAAACACACATACTCAATTATGAAATAATTTCAAAGCAACATGTGACCAAAGGCTGTATAAGTTTGACTTACTCTTTAAAATTGAATATTTACCGGAAAATGAGATGTGATACGAGTTGGCCTGCCCCATTTCCAATATCAATTTTCACATCATCTGTTTTGTTTTTGTTTCTATGGAGTAGACAAAAGTTCCTGCTAACTTCTATGAATGTAGGAGGTAAATTACTGCAAGCCTCATCAGCCATAATATTTTGAATATTTATTTTGAAAACAGCATTGATAAAGCTTCTGTCATAGTATTTAAAAAAAAAAAAAAAGATGTCAATGTCTGAACCTAAAGGACCATGGCAGTTTAGTAACCCAGAGCACAAATGGGTAAAACAATGCCAAGAGAACCATATATCTACTCAAATTACTATGTCATGAGTTAGTAAGAAGGACCTTTTAATAAATGAATACATTATGTCCTGAGATAGTTTCCAAAAAGTTCCTGGAAGTTAAAGTGTAGAGGTTTTATCACCAACTCCCCAGACTTTTTACTCTAAGATGTTGAACTATGAGATCTCAACTCAACTATGAGTTGGTTTTATCACCAACTCCCCAGACTTTTTACTCTAAGATGTTGAACTATGAGATCTCAAAGGTTTCCAGCAACTCTGAGGGTCAGTGAACTGCACGAGTACATTAAGATTAATGATTCAGGATGCTAGGAATACAATTCTTACTGTTTAATTTTTCACCATCCTCCTTAATCACATGAAAGCTGGCTTTCATCCACATAGGTGTACTCAAACTGCTCTCCGGGCGGACACCAATGATCTTGTTTAAAATTCTGTAGTTATTTCTCTTCATCCTCCTTGACCTTTCTTATGCATTTGTTCCTAGTGATCATACTTCTTGAAACCCACTTCTCAAGGCATCCCTATTAACAGACTAGCTTTGTTCTCCTTCAAATTTTTTTTTCTGAGTCCCCCCCACCCACTGGTTCATCACATGGTCCTCTTAGGTGTACATAGGCCCACCAACATGCCCACTTTATATTACTTCTTTTTCTCACTCATTCACATATCTTCTACTCTGCTGATGTGCTGCTGAATTCCAAAACTTTAAATCCTACCCCGAGTCATTATACGAGTTTTAATAATGTATTTTTAGTTTCTTACTAAAAAATTCTACCAAATAATTCTGCCATGACCTCAAATTCTATCTATCACAATGACTCATTAATCAAATTATTTCCCTTTCTTTTCAACTTCTTATTCTAATAGAAACACCACCCTTTACCTCGTGCCCCTGAATTGGTGTTTTTATCAAATTTTCCTTTGTACCCTCTGTCAGGACTTTTTGTATTTAGTCTCCTGAGTGTTTCTCTTTCTCTACATTTCCCACTCCCACAATTGTAATCAGGTCATTTTTCCCCCAAAAGTCTCCATGTTTACTTTTCTCCCCTCCTAGATGAGAGGAGCTGTTTACTTTCTACAGGCCTAATCTTCCTCATTTTTTCTAGAACCAATTCTGGCTTGAGACAGGAGATAACACAAGTCCCTTCAGGCCATACTCAAAGATTCTTTATACTGCACTATCTTCGGATCAAACTGAGTGTGGTTGATGATGTGTAGACATTTTGGAGCAGATAATTCTGTTCAGAATCTGGCAGTTGAGATGGAGTTTAAAATGTGTGGCATTCTCCAGAATCAAACCACACAGTGGCTAGCAGGCTAGGTAGGGGCAGTAGAAAAAAAATAATGTTAGGATCAGATAAAATACATTAGGTGAAGGACTCCAGATCTAGTTCCATCAGTGTGACTGAGCACCAGGTAATAACTGCATCTTCAGGACTGTGATGCAAATCAAGATTCCTAGACTCTGTGGAAGAAGTCAAAATCACATTTTGAACCACCGTACTGTGAGGGGTACCAGTGGATGTTTGGTTACCAGGAAACAAAGAAATAAATAAGAAAAAGAAAAACAACTAGGGCAAAAGAGGGATCTTGGGAAAGGGCCATCTTAAAGAACGAGGGACAAAAGATAGGAACTGAAATGGGAAAGAAGCATAAACCCATTTAGAAGTAAGGGTTAGAAAGGTTGAAATAGAAACTTGATGCTAAGCCTTTGAATACTGGTGTGGAGAGCATAATAGCTGATATTTATTTAATGTTTACTCTATGCCAAATATCTTATGTATGTTTTCTTATTTTATTTCTAGCCACAACCCGTGAGCTAGATACTATTATTATCCCCATTGACAGGTGAGGAAATGAGGCTCAGAGTGCTTCAGATATTCTGTTCCAAGAGGCAGATGATGAATTGGGACTGCAGTCTTTCTGACTCCGAAGCCCAATCTCTTGACTGCCATGCTAGAAAGGCTAAGGAATCTTCTCCCACATGAAGCAATTTTTGGGGGGGTGGAGGGGTTGATGACCTGATGGGAGTAGAGCAGTCTATCACCTCACCTGTTTGGCAAGAGCAGGGGACTGGGTTTCAGAATTAGCCAGGCCTTACTGCTTACTCTTCATGAACTTGGAAGTCTAAGCCTATGTCAGAGGAAAAATAAGCCACAGATCAGGAAGGATGTAGTGAATTGTTAAGTCTTGTCAGGCAGCAGTGCTCAGAGCAGAACTGTGAGTTTAATGCTTACTTATCTTGCCTGACTCAACGGTTTTCAATTTAATTACTGTTGAGGCAAGAGTCTGAAGTAGAATGATGTCATACATGAGCTGAGTCTTTGAAGTCATTAAATGGAATGACCAATAGTTAAGGAAGAAACTGTATTGGCAGTTATGTTGAATGTTTGATCAAACAGTATCTGGGAACAATTCTGTGCAGGATACTGGGTCACACAGATGAATATGGCACTGCTCTCCGCTGATAGTAAGACAGACATAAGCATATAAATTCGAACACAGTAGAGTAAGCATAAAGAATCAATTGCAAAGATTTAGAGGAACATTATCTAATCAGACCTGAGTAGGCAGGAGAAGGAAGGTATTCTAGTATATATTTTATATAAATGTGTGTGTATATAATATTGTATTATATATATAACTAATACATATATACATGTAATACATATATACATATAGTATGTATATATAATACTTTTAATAATAAAATTTTATAACATAATGTATAATATTTTTGCATAACAAACCACCACCAGCTGAGTGGCAGTAAATTAATAACTACCATTGAGTTAGACTGATGCATTCAACAGTCAGGAATCTGGACACAACAGAATAGGGATGGCTTGATTTTGTTCGATTATATCTTATGCATGGTCTAGGAAGACTTGAGAGGCTGAGGATTAGAATCTTCTCCAGCCTTCTCTTGCATACACACCTGGGATGGGACTGAAGTTTGGGCTTGGTTGTCTGTTGACTAGAGCACCTGTATTTGATCTGGAGTTCTCACAAAATGGCATCTGGGGTACAAGGGGTGTCTCAATAGTGAGCATCCTAAGACAACCAAGAGGAAGCTGCTTGGACTTTTTATGACCTCACCTCAGAAGCCACTTTCTGTTACCTGTACCACTCTCCAGTGGTAGAAGCAATCACAAGCCCATGTGGATTCAAAAAGAATAGGTACCTCATCTCTGAATAAAAGAAATGTCAAAGCATCTTTTAAAACTGTCATAGTCTGTCCTTCAGCAGAGTTCTTAAGCCTCCTAAAAGTCTCATCCCATTAAGAACCTTTGACTCAGTACAAGGCCCAGGATTTCATCTTCTAATCCTGGCATGGATGAAACTCTTTGGACATGGTTCCATAGGTCCCTTTTAGTCTAGAGACTGTGATTTAAGAGGCAAGTTATTTGCAATCACCACACACGAAATATAAAATGACAGGAGAACCCTATACTACCTGCAACAAACACTCCAGCGTCAGACCAGCTGCAGAATTTGTGGGTTCCAGTGCAAATTTAAAATGCAAAGTCCCCTGGGCACCTGGGTGGCTCAGTCATTAAGCCTTTGCCTTCCATTCCCAGGATCCTGGGATTGAGCCTTACATCATGCTCTTTGTTCAGTGGGGTGTTCCCTCTCTCACTATGTCTTTCTCTGTCAAATAAATAAATAAAATCTTAAAAAAATAATAAAATGCCCAAAGCCCCTATTCAAATATTATTAAGAATTTCAAGATGTTGACAGCTCAGAATTAAACTAGCATACAGGCACCTGGGTGGCTCAGTTGGTTAAGCATTGGACTCTTGGTTTTGGCTTAGGTCATGACCTCAGGTTGTGAGATAGAGCCCTGCATGGGCCTTTTCACTCAGCATGGAGTCAGCTTGGGATTCCTTCCCCCTCTGCTCCTTCTCTTCTGTTCCTCCCCTCTGCTTGCGGTGCACACACTCTCAACTAACTAACTAACTAACTAACTAAATAAATAAATAAACAAAAAAACAAAATCTTAAAAAAAAAAAAGATAAACTAGCCCGGGGCCCTTCTAACCAAAGGGTCCTTAACAAATGCACAGTTCACACACCCATGAAAGTAGCCCTCCTGTTCAGAAAATAGGAAAGGAAAGAAAAAAGTTATTGGTCTATAGCAATTCTAATATCCAACAGGGTCCATGTTATTAATTCCCAAGTGCCTGGGAGTTGTATTCCACAACTCTTAGCTGCTCCCTCTAGTCTTCTATGTCTACTCTCTAAATCATTCTTCCTTTTCCGTAAGTGTAGCCTTTGTTTGAGCAGTTTACAAAATCTGATTAGTTTCTGAGATGAGTAGTTTTCTCAGTTTAACTCCAATCTGTAGAAATTTGGGATTCTAAAAGTCTCGTTTCATTTTGTACTGCCTCTATAACTTTTAGTCCAACATAACAGAATTCCTTAAAAAATTTTTTTAATACATGAATTTACATTCCATTCCATTAGGCAAAAAGAGTCACACCCATAAAATTTTTGAAGTAAGTTTTTCTCTACTTTGGGTCCTCAGACTGCTGTGAGACAATGACCTCAAGATTCTTAAAAAACAAAAAAATGGTATTACTTAGAGGAGAGAATATGCCAGGCAAATCCTTAAGATCCTTAGAAGGTCTTTTGGTTTTAATCTGTTTCAAAAGGTCTAGGAGACACCAGTTTAAATCTCACTTGAGTCCTAACAAAGGGTTTACAATCACATCCTTGACCTCATCTAGGACTTGCCCAAAGGCTGTATTTTCCTATCTGCATCCTGGATTTGATCTTTGTCCTGAGACTTTTTTTTTTTTTTTTCTTTTTTGCAGGGAATATTTTGTTTGGGAGATAGAGGATAGGAAAGTAGTTTTATTATCAAATTCAGCAAATCTTGGATACTTACTATGTTTTCTAATTTCTGCTTAAAAACTGAGTATTTCCCTCCTTAGCTAATTTCTCTATTTGTAACATGATATTCAGCTAAAAGAAACTAGTTAATACTTTAAACATTCTGTAGGGAAATTCTTTTAATCCATTCCATCAGTTCCTTAGGTATATTTACTAATTTCTACATTATAGCGAACAAGGGTTTCACTGAATTTTCCCCCAAGATAAAACAAAATTCTCCTCTCCTCCAATTTCCTATAACATTTTCCCATTTGTCTTTAACCTTTACCAGTAGTATCCTGGAGGCCTATCATGCTTCTGTTAACCATTTCCTCAGTGCCCTTCCTGGTCTTTCAACTGACGGGCCTGAAAAACAGAATTCATGAGAAGAAACTGGGCCCCCTAAGGAGAAACTGGAACCATTTTCAGCCTTAATGATGTAGGAGATACACAGAAGAAGCTGGCATATTTTGCAACAGAGCTGCACATGCTGAAGGAGAAGAGCTTGTGGCAGCTAAGAGAACAGCAGACCTAGGTGCCACCCATACCAGCAGGTAAGCAAACAGATCCAAGGCCACAGTGCTGAATACCCACATGGACTGTAAGAGTCCAAAAATGACTGCTACTTCATTTTCACCTTCCAAATCTCATAAAAATGTCCTTGTAATCAATTCTACCTTGGAACAATGCAGGGAAGGGAATTCTAGGTATCACAGTCCAACTCAGTTAAATTGATAGAGTACAGAACCACCACCAAAGACTTCCTGGAAAATATGCAGTTTGAGCTGGATCTTCAGAAAATGAGAAGGACTTGGCCAGATGAAGGTGGGGAAAAACGAAGTTACCATAACGAAAGACATGGATTTGTAGAATTATATAATGAGCTCTGAGAACAAAGGGCCCTGGAACGTGAGCCCAACAGGAGTAGATATTGCGTCTGCTTAGCCACATGACCTAGAACGGGATGATACACTTAGTAAGTGCTCTATAACTATTTGTTAAATAAGTAGCCATTGTGATTGAACAAAATATGTGAGACAGAAAATGGCAGAATTTGAAGTAGCAAATTTGACATCAATTCAATGAGGTAAGATTTTGTATGTGACTCAAAAGAAAAAATAAATTAGACAAAAAGAGTAGCCTGCTCAGATCTGCACTTAGGGACTGCTCTGGCAAAGAGGGTGAATTGTGAACTGGTCTGAGGGCAGGTTAAAGCATGAAGAGGATTTTTCACCAAACTAGACTAAAAAATAACCCCAGAACAAACAAACAACCAAAAAGAAAAGAGTAAAAGCAAAAACAACCCCCAATACCTTAACCAGAAGCAACAGAGGGAGACTTTGATACTAGCTGAGAAAAGGGTGAGAAAGTTTCAACAGACTGTTCCAAAATGCCTTTAATAAAAAAGTTTTCCTAGCAACTGTTCAAATATTACTTGTCACATTTAATGGAAAAAAAAATCATTTGGATCCTTTATTTCTGAGAAAATCTGTTACACCTAATGTTGGCCACCCTCTTAATATTCAACTTTTTTTATACAACTTGAGGCTTTTTTTCTCTCCCAATTCTCTTCTTTGTAAAACAACATTTTTTTTTGTCAGTGAAGCATAGTTTATTATATAGGTATCGTTTTTTTCTTACACTTGAAATTCATAACTCCTAATGGGAAATCCAGCTGAATTATATTTCCATATGGTTAAAGAAAAAATGACCAGTCACTGAAAAAGATAAAGACATTTTCCAGTCAACCATTAACATCAGAACATGTAAAGTTTGTTTTATTTGGCAACTGGCCTTTGCTTTTCAAACTCCAAAGCAATGCTAATTTAATGATACAGAAGGCAGTTCAATGACAGGAAAACTATTCTGCCTCATCAGAGCCTCTGCACAATTTTAAACCTCTTCAATTCTGAGTCAAGAAATCCAGAAATCCCTTTGGTCACAGGAGGAAATGGCTTCTGGATCCTCCCCGGCAACATACAGAAATTAAACCCTCCCTGCTAAGAGCCCTGCTAAGCCCATTTAGCAGGGTATGTCAAAGTTTAGCTTCTACAGCAATTTTCTCTGAGAACATTTGCAAAGAAAGATGCTCTCTGCATAGTCTCACAGTTTGGGACAGAAAAACAAATTGTGATAAGCACTGAAAGGTGGGATTCTTCTTGCGGTTACCCATAATGTCTTTCCTCCTTATACTTGACAAAGTCAAGATTTACATTTTAGGGCTTCCTGATTCCCCAAACTATAGCAATACTGGAAGTTTTGTGCAAGCGCTGATTTCAACCATAGCCTTTAGTAAATTCAAGGTGAAAGGAAGCAGAATAGACCACCCCTGAATATGCCACTTTGGCATGCAGATTGCATTGAGCTAAAGACAATTAAGGCCCACAGACTCAGGAAGAGATTCAACTTACCACTTAACAGCCCCTAAGAATTTAGACAGAGGGCTTGGTCTGGGAAGAGAGCTATCAACAGACGTAACTACAAAAAACATGTTCTGGTTATGGTAAGTTATAGAGAGCTTGGAAGGGCCCACTTCTTCAAATTCCTCTCTGTGTCCCATTGTCTTTGCATAGCATGACAAACATTTGTTAATAAAATATTTGCTCTTCCCAAGTTCCCATGAACTGTCTTCCTTCCCTTTGAAGCCCCAGACCCCTATCCTGTTACTTAACTCAGAATGGAATATAAGCCCCAATTTACCCTTGGATCTCATATTTTTATGGGGCTCCCATATATATGAAGTTAAATTTGTTTTTTCCCCTGTTAATCTGTTTTATGTTAATTTAATTATTAGACCTCAAGAGCCTAGAAAGGTAAATGGAAAACTCTTCCTCTCTTACAACAACAGTATTGAATGTGATAGCAGATCACAGACATTTAATTAAAATTTACACCTTTATCAGTGGATTGTTCTCAGGATGGTACTTAAATCACATTTACCTTATTTAATTTTGTCTTCAAAACTGTGCTTAAGACTTCCTCCCTCTGTGAAGCTCAAATTCATCATTCACATCCAATTATCTAGTAAGTTCAGCCCTTCGCCATTTCCATTTTTCCCTGTTATAACCTTTATAGCCCTAAGAGTATCCTTTACCTCCACTGGTCCTTTAAAAATGTGTGTGTGTGTGTGTGTGTGTGTGCGTGTGTGTGTGCGTGTGTGTGTTTCTGCTACCTCTCTCTGAAAACACACAGTCACTCCTTGGCGATATTAACGTAAGTTTATGGTTAATTTTTAAAGCATAGATAATGCTCAAGTTTACACAGATGTATACACTCAACTACCACTAGAACTTGCCAAGGAACAATTATGAAGATCTGAGAGCTGACAGAAAGTGTCACTTACTTTTGCAGCCCAAAGTAAAGTAGAATGGCCAGAAGAGAGGAAGGGCCCTGGATTAGTTGTTGGAAAATCCAGAATGTTTTTTGCAATTCCTTTGCACTCCTCACATCTTTGAGCTTTGAGCAGTGATTCATTTCCCAGCTGCTATCTGGATTTGAGCATGGTATCAGAGTAAGAAGATGCTTGGTATTGGCTCCTTTTTTCTAGTTTAAGAAAGCCCAGAAATAGGATATAAAATCATGTCACCCAGCCACAGGAAAGCAATCTGAGTGTGTGTATGCGGGTCATTCTTAGAGAAAGTGAAAAGCTTGAGGTCCTCAAGAAAACTTCTTAAAGTGAGCAAAGATAAAAATCCCTATTGTGTTCCTCTTAGTTCTTATTCTATTTCCATGGGATATGCAAGAAGCAAAATTAGGATTAATTCTACGATTTTATTTTTTCCCTCCAGCATCATCACTTTAAGCATTTAGAATGTTCAGCAATTCTATATAATATGTTTACTGTCCTCAGGGAGCTCCTAGTATGTAATCAGATACACAAAGCAGAAAGAAGACAGTGCAATTAGTGTTCATCACATTAAAGCGGGTAGAGAAAGAAGACATGGATTCTAACTGAATTCTTCACTAAGAATGGTGAAACCATCATGCAGGAAGGTAGCATTTGAATTAGATATTGAAGTTTGGGTAATTGCCTGACTCATGAAGATTGGGAGAAAGGGCACTGAAGGCTGAATATGAACAAAAGTATACGGCAAGTAACCCTTTGTCTCCTCCATTAAATGCAATTATCTTCCAAGGTAAATGTCAGGTCTTCTAGTTATTTTAAACTTTCTTAAATATCCTGTATGGACATACTCAGTATCTTAAATAATGAAACCGTTGACGGAAACTCACCACAACAGTATTGCAGCCCGACCTCTGTGATGGCCTCTGGTCTCAGATGATATGAAATTTCCTTGTATGAAAGCCACCACACACACTTAAAGAGAACATTCGTTCTTTTAATGCTAGAAAATTTACCATTGTAGACTTCCTATCACATCTGTGAAGGCTGCTCAGAAGTCTAGCTAATGTACAAAGAGGCCCAAGTGAATGCCCATATGGTATCACAATGTTCGAAAATCTGAGTCTGAAATGTAGACTCAGACACTGCAAATGGAAGTGTAAGCTTTTCCTTAACCAATTCTGTGTTGGATCTTGTTGCTGTTTATCATCCCTCAGCTCTGAGCAGTTGGAGATGTATCCATGCTTTCATTCTGTTCCTCAGTTATTATCACTACAGTGTCTGGCTCAGTATTTAGCCTAGGGAACTGGACTCAATCTAAATGAAAACAAAACAAAACAGTAGGACAACAGCTCTATGTGTATGTCTAAATGTGCAATATTTGAAGATAATATATTGCCTACTATGGGTTTCTTTCTTGCAAGAACTTTACCTTATTGTATTCCTCTATAAAATTTGAGGAGAGGGACGCCTGGGTGGCTCAGTTGGTTAAGCAGCTGCCTTCGGCTCAGGTCATGATCCCAGCGTCCTGGAATCCTGTCCGCATCGGGCTCCTCGCTCAGCGGGGAGCCTGCTTCTCCCTCTGCCTCTGCCTGCCATTCTGTCTGCCTGTGCTTACTCTCTCTGACAAATAAATAAATACAATCTTTAAAAAAATTTTTTTGAAGAGAATGGTGAAGGGAAAACAATAACAAAACGTTTTGTGTTCTACTTAAGCATAGAAATTTCCATACAATTGTCATTTTTAAAAAGACAAAAAAGGAGAAATTCAAGTATATTTTCAAAATTTTCCAATTTTCTTTCCTTCTTAATGCTTTAGCCAGATTTTTGTCTTTGCCTGAATACACTAATGACCATATCTATTTTCAAACTTACATGCAAAATCACACACACCTGTTCTATATTAAAACTGGATACTGATCTAGAAAGGATATTGAAAGTCATTTCCACATTCCACTTAACTCTCCCTTAGCATTGCTGGACAATTACTGCTCTCTCCAAATAGAAATCTGAACTGCACTACAAACACAGAAGGAACTTTAAGCGTTTGTTTTCATACTTTAAAAAAAATACTTTTCTAGTTTGATTTGGAGCAGAGGATAGGCATGTTCATGTAGACAGATATCTTAAAATAAACGTCACAAGAAATGGAGCACCTTCCTAAGAATAATTTGAATGGCTTTATTTGTTTTAGATGCTGACACCAAAGGGAAAATGATGACCAGAGATAATAATTATTGCAATATTTATTTTCAAATAACTTTATACAAGGCAGCCATTTGAACGGTGATCTGTTGCTGCACTTATGCTTACTTCTGTAATATATTTATAACTTTGTGGTACTATGGGACAAACTTTTCAATCCACTGTGAGCAAAATAGGGCCTCCTCAATGAGGATGTGTTGTACTGACAATCTGTAAATCAGCATTTCTTCATGAAATGTTCTGTTTCACTTTATTTTACTTTATCCACTATAAGAATAATTTCTTTGAATCGAATTCACAAAATTTTTCTTTATTTTTTTTTCCACTTTAACAACTGAACTATAATAATTGTTCTCTCTGGGCCTCCACAAATCTAGGTGAGTGGCCATTCCTTAACCAAGAGTTTACAACAATTTCACAGACATATTGGGAATTTCTATGAAATCTGTGTACTCCTATCTCCCATCATGCCAAAAAAAAAACCCCGCGAAACCCTCAAATTTGAAAATGTATGATCAACCCTTATTATGTAAGGATGGTTGGAAAAGGAGATGATGGGAAAGTAGAAAATATAATCCAAAATTAGAGTATGAACAAATTTATTCTACTCTTAATATTATCCAAAGCATATTAATCTATTGGTGGATCACAAGATTAGAATCTATACCACTGATGAAATTCCAACCCTAATCATGCCTGTTATCCTTTTTTTTTTGCATTTAATAAATAATAAAATCATTCACTTATTAAACATTTACAAAAATTTTCCTATGACAAGAATGGCCGTGAAACAGAGTATGCCATACCACACATAGTAGGGAATCTTGTTTGAGGAATTTTTTCCTCAAATTTATACAGGAGTACGATGCCACTGCTATACTTTAAGATATGCAGGCCATGGAGTAGCATCACCTGGGAGAACCACCCACAACCAATTTAAATCAAAATCCTAGGGTTGAGACCCAAGCAGGGGTTGTTTTTTTATACCCGTTTCCTGGGTGGTACTGATAAACAGTGAGAGTAAAATGCCACAGTTTTAGAGAACCCTCATGAAAATGACTAATATTTTTATTTTAAACAAAAAAAAAAAAAAGAAAGAAAAAAAACAAACCTCTATCCCTACACATTTAAGGTTTCCATCACTTGTACTTCTTTCCCCCACCCTTGACTCTTTCTGTCCGTCTGTGTACTACAGGGTCACTGCATACAGTTGGCATGCTATACACCAGACAATAGGATTTGGTGACTGAGCAACATGTGAGGTGAAAATCCAATCTCCCCTCTGCTCACCAACCTTGCAGTCTAGCTCAGGGCTAGTCTCTGCAAAGGAATGGACTCTGTTCTCTAATTCACCACATAGGCTAGAAGCAGCTCTGGGTATAAATGCCAATTCATGGTTTTCTTTTCTTTCTTTCTTTGTCTGTTTTTTAATGACTTTAAAAAATATATCCTAATTCAAAGTAGGTTGTACATAGAGATACAAACAGAATCATTTAGCTCAACAAGGATTATTACTGTTTTCTACAATTTCTTAAGCCTTGTGGTCCTTCCCACCAGGCCAGGGTGCTGGGATAATACACATTTATGAATAAGATAAGATATTCTGTATCATATTACAGACATCCTAGAAACAGTTCTGGGCTTTTAAGTGTAGCCATTCTTTTTATCAGGACAGCTATAAATAACTGTACAGAGAAGTAACTAAACCAAACATATATCCTCCACTAAACCGAAACTAAATCTAACTCCAACTCAATCTACCTTAACAGATTCTGTCTCACATCACTGATGAGACAGGCAATAATCACCAATGATCTGGTTAATGGGGTAGAAAGGAAAAAACAAAAAGAACAAAACAACAATAACAACAACAACGAAACCCCCAAAAAACAAAAAACAGACTCAAAATCTTTCCTTCAGCCTGTTCTCCAACTCCTCTTTGGACTACTACCTCTATCCTTCTACCATATGAGCTGAGGTTTCTGTCTTCCCCAGAATGATACCCTTTTCCAGCCCCTCCCATCACCTTCTGCCTGTCTTCAGTTCTTCAGCTCTAGGTATTCTCCTAAGACATCTCAGGGTTTGCGACAGTGAGAAAGCCACAGTCAATGATAATTTACCACCCTGTCACACTAACTCTTGTGTCTTCATCCTTTAGGATGAAGTTCAAATGTCATTCATTACCTCTTTGAAACTTTTATGGAAAAATTATTTATTTACTTTTATGGTTGATTTTGTTCATAATGTTTTTATTTCCTATCCTGTTATAAACACTCCAGACCCTTTTTGCTTTCCCTCTTGAGCAAAGATTGGGTTGCTAAGTCCCAAGGAGCAGGTGACAAAGATACTCTCTTTCTTGAATAATGGCATTAAGAACTGATCACAAACTCAAACATCTACGTTAGCCAGGCAAGTAACTAAATGAGTGAGGGAGTATCACTGTAGACTTCTAACCCGCAAGCACACACTTTGACCAAAGGAAACAGCTCTACACAATGGTTTCCTCACGGGAATGTCATATTTGTCAGACTTTCCACCTTTTCAAAAGAAGGCAGAAATGTGCATTTATTTAACAGGAAATCTCTTGAGTTTTAAGCAAAAATTCAAATATATACTAATTAAAACCAAATCTATAAGCTAACTGTAACCCACAAACTCACCAGTTAATAATCTTTTCCCTAAAGTCCCAGCAGAGAATTATGCTGGAAAGAGCTGACTACTCTTTGTAGCAGTCACAGAGAAAAAATTTTTTACCTAAACTCAGAAAACAATATGGGTTGGTGACCCAACAGTTGAGATCTACTCTACGGAACAGGGTACACCAGGGTCCCAAACATTTATATCTCAACCTTGACAAAATGTCCTGAGATCCAATCTTGGCATGAAACATGTATTAATTTATTACCACTATAGTAACAATGTACCACAAACACGGTAGCTTAAAATCACACTAATTTATTTTCTTAGAATTCTGGAGGCTGGAAATATGAAATCAGTTCCACTGGGTTAAAGCCAGTATGTTAGCAAAGCTGGTTCTTTCTAGAGCTCTAGGAAAGAATCCATTTCCTTGCCTTTCCTAGCTTCTGGAGGCAACCTGCATTCCTGGACTCATGAACCGTTCTCAAAATCACTTCAAATTCTTGCTTCCATCATTACATCTGCTACTTCTTCCTTGACCATCTTACCATCCTCATAGAAAGACCTCTTTTGATTATAGTTAGAGCCCACCTGGATAATTTAAGATAATATCCCCATTTCAAAATTCCTAACTTAATCACACAGTCCCCTCTGCTATATAAGGTAACACTCACCGATTCCAGGGATTAGGAGGTGGGTATCTTTTGGGGGCCATTTTTCAGCCTACCACCACAAATCTCAAATTGCCAAATTATGTGGCTGTAGACAATGATGGATAACGCCTATCTCATATTTTTCAGGTAGCAAAGGATCCTACTGAAGTCTTATGTAAAGTCTAATGAAGGCACAGGTTACCTAACAGCAACTGAGATGGGATTTTTCCTTCAGTACAGTGGGATACTCAAGAAGCATTTGACTTAAAGTCTGACATTTCTTTGCCTTTGTTGAGGAAGATTCATACTATCACAGTAACCCTGACTCCCTCACATGTGTTTTTCTAAAACCATGTCTATATCTGTATCCTCTAGAGTGGGAGCTAACTGCATTTACTTGTGTGTTTGTATGTCTGTGTTCTGGACCCAAAGTGTTATTTTAACAACACTCCCCAGGACAAGCACATTAAATAAATATTAAACTGAGTGAATAAGAAAGATGAAAAAAATATTCAAAACATGCTTTAACGTGTGGTATTTTTAATTTTATATTTTACTAAAGAAATAAGTGGGAAGAAAGATTGAAGGGCAGAAAACAATCACTGGGAAGTACTTTTTTTTTTTTTTTAATTCACCATTAAAACAATCTTCTGAAAGGGTTATTGGAATTTTTACAGATAAGAAAATTAAGGCTTAAAAATTAGGCAATTTATTCATGGTCATTTAGTGACTAAGCAGTAAAGTTGAATTTAAATTGGCTGATTCTTGAATGCATATTCCTTTCATATTCCATTCTTTTCTATTTATTTAAAATACTGTATTTATGTAGAATTTGTTCATCAAATTTTTTCCTAGATTCCTATTGTGTGATCAGATCGGTGCTCTGTTTGCTGAAAATAGTGCATTCTCCCTTTCCCTCCTGTGTTTTTTTTTTCCCCTTGCCCAACTCCCACTGCCCCTCTAGGGAGAGAGCACAGTAACTTCCTGGGGCTAAGCGGAATCCTGTGGTGCTTGAACACAGGAAAGAAGCTGTGCTCCTTCCTCTCCTCACTCCCTCCCCTGCATAAATCCTGGCAGCTCCAGAGAGCATTTATTCAGGCAAGCTTTTCCACCCCACAGGGGAGAAAACCAGGCTCATTAAATTCTGAATAGTACTTATTATTGCTTGGGTAAAATTTTTTAAAGAGGATTTATTCTTGAATATCAGAAAAAAAATGTATGTACTGGCACATGAAATGATCTGTTCAGGGAAGTTTGAAATCCCTACAATTTGTGTTACAAATTTTAGGAAGCACACCAAATAACTAGATCCTGGCTGCAGAACAAAGTACATCTATAAATAAGGTCCATCCCATTTCTGGTGATTTTATAATTTATCCCTTATTTCTGATCCTTAAATATGTATTTTGGTGGTCTTCTCAACAGAGACTCTTGCAAGTATACTTTTGAATTGCCAGCCTATTCTCCCATATAAGAGATCAAGCTTCCCTGTCATTGCACAGAGATGAGACTGAACTCTCAATGAAATGTTCAATGTACATTGTTCTAACTACTCCATTTCAAAATAATATGCTTTTTGTTATCTTATAAGAAACTATAATACCAAATGTAGCCCACTGGCTGTTCACAGAGCTACACTAGCAGAATAAATGAACAAAATCAGCCTAACAAATCTGAAAAACGCTTCAATTTTAACTTTTGAAGAGTTGGCAGTCAGTAGCAATTATTTCAATAAGATTTTGTTGGGACTTTAAAATTAATAGTTTTAGTTCTCTAAAAAAATTTCCTCTTAAATCTTCCTGTAAAGTCAGGTTTTTAATTATTTCATAAAAACTAGTATGTTTGGGGGGGCATCTTTTTCTCTCATATTTTATTTTCTTTATACTTTTATACACATCATCCTGTCTGAATTGAAGATGTTTTATTATAGGTACTGCCATAAATGACTTGAAGATGTTTTATTATAGGTACTGCCATAAATGACTTTGGAATTTTTCTTCTTTATGTAATATTTGAATGGTTTTAAATTCATCTTTACAAGAAGTGAAAAATACGCAAACAGGATTTTTTTATTGACAAGCCTTATGGCTTAATGAAGTTTAAATAATTAAAAAATCAATAGCTGCTCAATTTTTTCATTTAATATTATGATAGTTATTAATGTTTAATAGACATATAGCTTACAGACACATAAAGTATAAAATTATATTATAATCTCACCCATATTATTCTGCCTCAAATTTTTAATTTTGGTAAACATGTACTTATTAAAAAATGTTCTTCGTCGGAGGTGGCTCAGTTAGTTAAGCATCTGCCTTCAGCTCAGTTCATGATCCCACAGTCCTGGGATCCTAGGAGCCTGCTTCTCCCTCTCCCTCTGCTTCTTCCCCTGCTTGTGCTCTCTTCTCTTAGAATTTTTCACAGTCTTGCAACATTAAATATAATTTATTCTTAATATAATGGATTGATTTTATAAAGAGCACAAAAAATTTTTTCACTCCATATTATATCTACAGTGTTAACCAATATTTCAAAGTCAGCATTCAGACATTAAAAATGAATATAAATGGCATACAATATTCTTAATATCTGTGTTGTTATGCTTTTAGATATGTTAGAGTATGTAATCACATTATTATCAATGCACAGCATCAAGGTTATGAGGAAAATATCAGTGAAGAAAGCATTTGATTATTTGGAAATACAAGACTCAATCTTCACTGGAAAAGCAGATTTTGGCCAGAGAGTAGATAAAGAATATTGAGGTCAAACCAAAAATTTGGTATATCCAAGTAATTCTATTTTACCCATAAGATGGGGCAGAAGATAAAATGGAAGTTTTTTTGTTTGTTTGTTTTTAAAGAGAGAGATCACAAGTAGGCAGAGAGGCAGGCAGAGAGAGAAGGGGAAGCAGGCTCCCCGCTGAGCAGAGAGCCCGATGCGGGGCTCGATCCCAGGACCCTGAGATCATGACCCGAGCCGAAGGCAGAGGCTTAACCCACTGAGCCACTCAGGCGCCCCCTAAAATGGAAGTTTTAATGTATACAACTGTTGGCAAAATCTTTAAATATCTTTTGTGTTAAACCCCAGAAATACCCTCAGGATCATAACAACCAAATAAATCTGGGGCCCAATCCTTCTTTCTACTGACTGTCTCATTTAAGCTAGCACCCTACCATGATTCATCTCAGCTTCTTCATGTGTAAGATGAAAATGACAACCTATGTTGCAGCTTTGCCATGAGGAATTAAGATAGGAAAATCTGGGACATACAGTATGTCCACCTCCTCCTTAAAATGGTAGATATTTGTTACAGAGTCTAACACTAGCAACTCGTTGAGGAAAAAACAGCCAAAGTTTATACATTTATTATATGAAGGCATTCTTCTAAACACTCTACATATGTATGCTAAAAAGTCCAATTCTAAAAATCATCTTGTAAACTGGTTCTATCACAGGATTTTTCAAATAAGAAAACTAAGGCAGAGAGCTATTTAATTGTTCAAGGTCACCCAGCTAGCAAGTGAAGAATTTGTTTTTAATATATGGTTCAGCTTTGGGGATTGGGCTGTTCTGCTCTACTATTGCACAAATGAAAGAGAACCCCTGCCCTTTGAGTTAATCATTGACCATGTTCATTTATTTTTTTAAAGAAAGAATTATCAAGGCAAAAGAAAAAAAAAAGGACTTCATAATAATTTTTATATTTCATACTGCATACATTGGATAGTGCCACTTAAGATTCATTGAACTCTTTTGGCCTATCACTCTGTTGACTCAGTTGACCAAAAATCATGATAATCAGAGTATGTTTTTGAAAACCTTGTTTAAAGGAACACAAAACCTCCATGTGGTCCAAGAGCCCCCAAGAATTCTCACCTTCTCATCCTCATCTTCTAGTGTGGTCTCCTCTCGTGTGGCTGATCTGTGTGACCACTAGGGTGTTGTGGAAATTGCAATGTTTGGATTCTGAGTGAAGGTCATACAAAACACTAACTACTACTTCTACCTTGCTCTCTCCAGGACCGCTTGCTCTAAAGGAAATCTGTCTCACAACACTAGTCTCACAACACTAGTCAAGTAGTCCTTTGAAGAGGTCCATGTGGCAAGGGACTATGATTTCTCCAATTGCCAGTACCATCTAGTCAGCCACAAACAAGTCATTCTGGAAGAAGATCCTACAATCCCAGTCAGACCTTCTATGACTGCAACCCTGGTAGACATCTTGACTGCAACTTCATGAGAGACCCAAAGCCAGAACTACCCTGCTAAACCTCTCTTAAATTTGTGACCCACAGGAACTGTGTGAGCTAGTAAGTGTTTATTACTATTATGAGCCATTAAATTTTGGAATAATACATTTGGCAACTAATATATTCAATTTATTAAAAAAAAAAAGTCTCAGATAAGCTTTTGGACCACTGAGGACTAGTCCCTCAAAAAATAAAAGGAGTCAGGTTCTTCATAAAATTCTTGTAACGTATAACTGACAGCTCAGTATTCATAATATCCTCTTCCTTATGAAAGTTTTTTTATTGGACTGCTCATAGTAACATAACCTTGATGTTATAAAGGAAGTGACTGGTTTGAATTAAGAATAATAAGATATTTTATGCGCCTTATGTATTATGAATACATCATGGGGTTAGTGATGTCAAATTTTAGTACCAGTTCAAAAAAAATCAGATGAAATACAAAATAAAAGCAAATGGTGCCTTTATTTTGCATCATTTTTTATAATCTTCAAATTCAACCTCCCTCCAAGCATTCTAGCACCACATCCCATTAATAAGTAATAAACATTTATTGGAGGATGGAGAAGAGGAGCAACTGGGTAACTAACCACATAACTCAAATGTCTATACTACCTGGGTAGCAGATTCTATGGCAATTAAAACTGGCTACTCAAGAGGAAAGGTAAACTGAAACATCTGTTTATGTAGAACCAATTGGACTTTATAGCAGCCTTTATGAGAAGGAGCATATGTTATTTCTATCATGGACACAATGAGTGGTATTCTGGAGTAAGCTCTTACTGATTCACAATGGCTAATTGTTAAAAATCAGGAATTTTGTGAGAAGCTGTTGAATCACCATTCAACAGAAGTTGTATCACCAACTTCAAATCACCATGGTGGGAGTATTTATACCATGGAAATTAGCAAATATTACAACAAATCCAGGCTTGTTTTTTTGTTGTGGTGGTGGTGACGACTTTTTTTTTTTTCCTTTCCAGAAAGCCATTTTACCAACATACCAGTGGCTCAACCTGAATGCTGAATTCAAACATTTAAAAAACTAGATAGACAGTTGATCTTGGATTCATATTTTCAGTTTTATAAAATTCATAGATGACAATTTAGATTCCTTTTTTTTTTCTTTACTTTTGTATTCATGATTTGCTCTCTCTGACCCTCATCAGGAAAAACCAGTAGCTTTTCTGTTCTCTAGCATAGACTTATTTAGATTATCTATGGTATAACAAAGGCAAAAAAAACAATTTTTGATTAAAAAAAACTTTAATGTTCAATACACCCGATGTTCAAAGACATCTTTTGAGCAAACATCAATACTACCTGGATGACCTGTCACCGTACACAGATGGAAAATGGCTACTTTAATAGTTTCTGTGATAAGGATGGTATGAAATATTAAAGTATTTAAAATTATGGGATGTTTGCTTATCCAAGGTAGATACCATCTTCAGATGTACAATTCACTGATTATTATGATTTATTCCAGGAATTATTTGAAATAATATAAAAGTAGATTATTTTCTATGATATCTTAAGTTATTGCTAAAATTTCCATATAGTAAACTATTTTACTTTCAAAAGAAATATCTATAATATGAATATATGTCTAGAATAAACAAAACAAAAAGAGACCCCATCAATATTTCTAATAAGAGACTTTGTTACTTAAGCCACATAATTCTTTTTTTTAAGATTTTATGTATTTATTTGAGAGAGAGAGAGAGAGAACATGAGAGGGAAGAAGGTCAAAGGGAGAAGCAGACTTCCCGTGGAGCTGAGAGCCCCATGCGGGAATCCATCCCAGGACTCCAGGATCATAACCTGAGCCGAAGGCAGTTGCTCAACCAACTGAGCCACCCAGTTGCCCCAAGCCACATAATTCTTAAGAAAATCTCCTGATCTGGGTTCCAAAAGTTGTAAAAAAAAAAAAGGATATTATTGTTATTCATTCATAGGGAAAAATTCTATTTCAATATTCAGCAGTCTATCTTCCCACATTCTTTCCCTCATTTATTTTTCCTTCTATCAAGAAATAAATTTCTAGGGAAGCCTGGGTGGCTCAGTCGGTTAAGACGCTGCCTTCGGCTCAGGTCATGTTCCCAGGGTCCTAGGATCGAGTCCCAGCCACATAGGGCTCCTTGCTTGGCAGGGAGCCTGCTTCTTTCTCCACCTCTGCCTGCCACTCTGCCTGCTTGTGGGCTTGCTTTCTCTTTCTCCCTCTGACAAATAAATAAATAAATAAAATCTTTAAAAAAAAAGAGAGAGAGACAAAATTGGAAAAAAAAAGAAGTAAATTCCTAATGGTGAGAAAGAATTTTTAAAACTATCAGTTCTTATGCAATACTTATTGTTCAGATCAAGAATAAAAAAGGACCAATCTTAATTACTTGGACATGCGATTTACCATCATAAAAAGCTACTTACAGAGAGTAGTCAATTACTTTATTAGGAGCTTCCAAATGATTCTAAGCATTCAAAAACACCTCATTTCTGAATGTTTGTTTCTCTGCTGTTATTAGCACAAAAAATGACATGTAGAGCTTTTTTTAAAAAAATTTTATTTATTCATTTGACAGAGAGAGACACAGTGAGAGAGGGAACACAACCAGAGGAAGTGGAAGAGTGAGAAGCAGGCTTCCTGCCGAGCAGGGCACCCAATGAGGGGCTCCATCCCAGAACCCTGGGATCATGACCTGAGCCGAAGGCAGATGCTTAACGGCAGAGCCACCCAGATGCCCCCATGTAGAACAGTTTAAAAGCATATTTGAATACACTTCATAATATGTAATTAATATTTGCAGTCAAAATGTGATATGCAGTGAATATGCTGCACATTTGCACAGAACAAAACCAGCATACTTAAGCTCCCTTTAAATTATAAGCAATATTTGAGAGAAGATTCCATATCTAGTGTCTCCAAGGTCCTCTCCCCAATGCTTTGTATATACATATATCGAGACTTTCAATAATCATTTTATGAAGGAAGGAAGCAATGAATAAACAGTGAATGAGAAGCTATTCAAGGCTTGATTTTTTCCCATTAAAAACATCCCCCCACATAAACTATGTATTACAAACTTTCCATATATTTTATGTTTGAAAATGCTTCCTTAACTCAAGGATAGCATCAATGGGTACATTCATAAAGCTGAATAACCCAAAAATAGTCTGTAGAAAAAATGATTCACTATGTTGTGCTCTAGTACTTTTACTTTGGACAGTATTTACCAGGATTAGGTTCCACTTACAAGTAAGGTATCTAAACTACCCTCTCTTGGTGCTCTGCTCTCTATTGTGAGAGGAGATGGGTTAATACTATTTTGCCATAAAATGTTATCCTCTATGGGATGAAAGAAATCTTAGTGTTACAACTTGAACAGTGCTTTCTTGTAAAGCCTGTAAAAACACTTTATGTCCTGTAGGAACTGAATCAAAGTCTCCTTTTGAGGCCACAGGATGTCATTTTAGTGAACTACAGTGTCTCTTTCAGTGGATTAAACACTATTTAACCATGGTCTTCAGATACACAAAGGAAGCTGTATGAGTCAGAGGGTCCTTGTTTTCTTGTGAGCAGATCAAAAGGACTCTTTCCTCAACTGAGGCCGGAAGCACTTATGTTCATCAATTGTCAGCTTATCAAAATATTTTTACCTTATGTTTATAATTGGTGATTATATTCAGTTAAGAAAAAAATAATCAAAGATACAGAATGATTTAAGAAGAGTAAATGTGAATTAGAGACTTACAAATTATATCATTTTTTAAAATTAGGGCTATTTGCTTAGCTAAATTATATTTGAGCAATATTAATCTGACTAATTTGCCTATGGTATTTCTCTTCGAAGCTCAAAATGCTTTCTCAAGCCTCCAAACACTTATGTGGGCTGTTCTCTTTGCCAGAGATGCTTTCTTCTCTTTTGTCTTCCTAGCATTCCGTTTATAAATGCTTCAAACTCCAATGTTTGGTCTGGTAAATCCTCACCGATCAACCTGTCCCCTCATGTGATTGTTTATTTTTAATAAATTTCATTTTTTTAGAGCAGTTTTAGATTCACAATGAAATTGAGCAGAAAGTATAGAGCTCCCATATACTCCTTGTCCCCCTCAGACACACCCCTTCTTCCATTATCAACATACTGTATCAGAGCCATACATTTGTTATAACCAATAAACAAACACATGCTGACACATCATAATCACCCAGTGTCTACAGTTTACATTAGGATGCACTCTTAGCATTGCACATGCTATGAATTTCCACAAATATATAATGATGTGTATGATACTGACAGTAAAATGATTCCACATGACAATGTCATGGAATCATTTCACTGTCCTAAAAGTCTTCTGTGCTTCGCCTATTCATCCCTTCCCCCTCCTCAAAACTCTTGGCAACCACTGATGTTTTTACTGTTTCCATAATTTTACCTTTTTCAGAATACCATACAGTTGGAATCATATAGTACATGCCTTTTCAGATTGGCTTCCTTTACTTAGTAATATGCATTTAAACTTCCTCCCTGTCTTTTCATGGCTTGACATCTCATTTGTTTTCAGTGCTGAATATTCCACTGTTGGGATGAACCCATTTATTAATTCATTCACCCATGAATTGGTTGTCTTGAAATTTTGGCAATTATGAATAAGGCTGCTATAAACATCTGTGTGCAGGTTTTTTAGTGCTTATGGAATCAACAGGTATATAACAAGAACCTCCTCTCTGGCCTGCTCTGTAGTAGGTAACAGAATACACCATGGCATCTGCTATGACATAGGTATGGCCTATGAGAGGTATTATTGAGAAGATAATGAGAAGTATGGAACTTTTGCATGCAGATAGGCAAAATAAAGATAATACAACTATATAGTAGCAATAGCATATTTGTGTACTGGACACATTGATAATGGATCATGGCATTCTTAAAACTCATGAAGTCTAATAAATTTCCAAAGGAAGAGAGTTTCAAAGAGAAAAAAAATAGATCAACATTACAAATACTACTGAGAGGTCAAAAAAAGTATTAGAAAAGTTTTATTGGCTTATATAACTGGAAGTTTATTGGTAAACTTGTAAAGAATGCTTAACGGAGGGCTGATGACAAAAGGCTGGTTGCTGTAGGTTTTAAGAGTGAAATGGAGGGGCGCCTGGGTGGCTCAGTGGGTTAAAGCCTCTGCCTTTGGCTCAGGTCATGATCTCGGGGTCCTCGGATCGAGCCCCGCATCAGGCTCTCTGCTCAGTGGGGAGCCTGCTTCCCCCTCTGTCTCTCTGCCTACTTCTCTGCCTACTTGGGATCTCTCTCTCTCTCTGTCAAATGAAGAAATAAAATCTTAAAAAAAAAAAAAAAAAGAAAGAGTGAAATGGAAATGAGAAAGAATACAGAAACTCTTAAGAATCTCATAATAAAACAATAGCAATAAAAATAGTAAGAATAGCAAATATTTATCAAATGCTAACTATTTTCCGGGAGATGTTTATGTATGTCATATATTATTTCATCCATTTTACATCTAATAGGTGATTGAATCTTCATAATAAAACTATAGAGAAAGGTCATTATTCCCAGTTTACACATGAGAAAACAACAATGAACTATTCAGGGGTTGAGTAATTTACCCTAAAAAACACAATTAGTATCTAGTGAAGTTGGGATATAAACTCAGGCAGTAGGCAAAAAACCCTCATGTCCACTTTGCTATACTACCCCTTGGCTTATGGTCACAAGGATTCCTACCTGAAAAATACTTGTATCTCTAAGTACTGTATCAGGGCATCCTAATGGAGTCTTGATTTGAGCATTATTTTCTCACCAAATTTGATTATAATTCTTTTTCTCACCCTTTCAACATTTCAAATAATTATTTAAGCAATTTCTGCCCCCATCCAAGAATTTTCCAAAGCAATCCCATCCTCACTTATTTTAAGCTACTTCTCTACACTATATAGACTATGCAACCTGATGACATTATTTCTATTATCACTTTAACAATAGCTAGCGCCACTTCTACTGCAATTATCCTGTAACAGGTCCTTTCAGTGTTTTAAACACAAAATATTCTATTGAAAGAATCCAAGTGGGACTATTTTACAGTCAATGTCTCTTCACAGAGATTACTTTAACTTGAATCATGCTTCATAAATATGAAACTGCATGATGTAGTGGTCAGCACAGACTCTGGAGTCAGATCAACCGAATGCCACCACTTGCTAAGAGATTTCAGATAAATCTACTCAATCTGACAACTCTTATTGCTATTTAAAAATATATATCATGCATACTTCACAAAAAAGGCTGTACATATTATAAAATGTAAATCACTAAGACAAGAACTCCAGTTTTTATAAAGTACTCTACTTTTATTATTGAACTATATTGATCTATATTAAATTGAACTATATTAAATGGAGTTAAATAAATATGTGCTATTTCTGCTTTCTACTGAGAGCATTCATGGGCACTATCTCAATCAATCAGTACAACAACCTGATAAATTGAGTCCCATTGAGCAAATGAAGATATTGAAGCTCAGAGAAGTTATTTATTACAATTTAGAGAGCTAGTTGAGTCGGGAGCTAGACTCGAACTCCAAATCTTTTTTTTTTTTTTTCGCTATGCATAATTTATTTTGTTTTATTTAAGCTTTTTTATTTAAACATATAATGTAACCCCACCCCCCTCTCCCAACCCCTCTGCCCCCCAACCCCCCTCAGTTTGTTTTATGACATTAAGAGTCTCTTTTGTCAAACTCCAAATCTTTTATAGTGAACATCACTACAGTGAGTTCAAATGTACCGGAAGTCTCTGAAAACAAAGGAACCATATATGTATCCATCTCAGAAACATCCAGTTGTATTAATCTTGAATTCATTATGTCTAATAGATATTTAATTTTTCTCTAACTGGATTTATGTGCCAACTCTGAAATCCACTTTAAAACAGCTGAATAATTCAAATATTTTTCTGTAAATTACACTTTTCTAAATTATACTTATAAAATGTTTTGCAGAGGAAATAGCCCAATTATTTTTTCCCTTTCCTTGAATATTTACATCCTATAGTGTTTCTTATAATGTGGTGATCCTTCTATGTATCTAAAATTAATATTAATGAGGCAGTCTTAAATGTACTTTGCAGCCCTTAATTGTCAATTTGTCTTCACTTAAATAGTCACAAAGGATTTTTGGTTTACTAGCTTTAATGTTCATTACTGGCCACTGAAACAAAATAGATTTTCTTTTATTTAAAATGAATTCTATATTTTGAGGTTTTGTGTATTCATTTTATGATGTTCAAATACTTTTCCTCAGTGGGTAATATATTCTGGTTTTTGTTGTTTCTCATTACTTAAGGAAGGGCTTTCATTGCTAAGATAGAGAAAATATTTATATATGTAATAGAAATAATAAACATAAAGCTGCCTTAAAACAAAACAAATTCTACCCAAACATCTATAAACACTTCATTAATATTATAATTAAGTGCAGTTTTTATACTCAGAAAACCTTCTAGATAAAAATGCAGTCATTTTAATTAGCAACATTATCAATTTGCATTAACCACATTAAAGTTGCATGAAGACAACAAAATCTGTGCCTCGTTTCTCATGTAAAAGTTTCCAAAGTTAAAACATATTTGAGGAAAATAATAAACCCTGAATTATTATTCCGTAAATACTTTTCACACCTCATACCAACCTTATTTTTAGTGGGCTCTTTCATTTAATTGTCTGACTGTTTTTGAATTACCCTAATTACATCTTTTCTGCATTTGTTTTTCTGTATCCTATGCATTTGAAAGAACTGTTACATTGTCATTCTTACCACATTAACTCTTAACAGTAGTCTCTTCTGCTGGTGTTTGCATGATTTGCGACAGTGACTTTAGGAGAGTGTATACTAGTTTCTGTTTCAAGGAGAAAACTGATTTAACAGGCAGTGTCATGATTAAACTTTTAAAACTGTTTAATTATTAAGATCTGGTTGACACTGTTTGGCTGACTTTCATATTGAGCCCTCTGCTACCACTGTTACATGTAGTTCTGCTATCAAGAGAGAAGAGAATCATGGAAAGATGCACTGCTTGTTTTTGTAAAAACAAAAAAAGGAACTCCTTTGGGAGAAAAAACAATCAGAAAAATGTGTCTCCTTTAGGCACAAGAGAACAATTAGAAAATGGTATCCTCTAAATTCAAGGTTTAGTGGATGAGTACAAGCTGGACCTTGGCTCTACTAATCCCCTCAGCAAGGTGCCTTTGTACAGTGATCAACCTGAACAATGCACATAAACTTTCAAAATCGCATTACTTTGTTGCCAATGCTTTCCTCAAAACCAGAAAAGTGACAGATTTTATTCTAAAATATATAATATTGGGGCGCCTGGGTGGCTCAGCAGGTTAAAGCCTCTGCCTTCGGCTCAGGTCATGATCCCAGGGTCCTGGGATCGAGCCCCACGTCCGGCTCTCTGCTCAGCAGGGAGCCTGCTTCTCCTCCTCTTTCTCTCTGCCTGCCTCTCTGCCTACTTGTGATCTCTATCAAATAAATAAATAAAATCTTAAAAAAAAAGAATTTAAAATATATAATGTTGATTCAAAGTACTTTTCCTCCCTTTTAAAACAGTTTCATTGCAGGTCATCCCCAATATATAATCAGATTATACTTTTAAATGTTATTTATAAGGTCACATTTCCCATATAAACAGTGCTGTGCATCATCATTTGAATCATTTTCCAATTCTAGGTACAATACCTCTCACTGTGTCACTCTGGGAAATTTCCTTTATATCTGTGATCTTCTGTTTCCTGCAAGAGTGGAATAATATTAACCACACAGGGTTCTTTTAAAGGTTAAATTGCACCACACCCAGGGCTCCATGCAATATGTGCCCTCCATAATACCCACCACCAGGCTCCCCCACCCACCCCACCCCTTCAAAACCCTCAGATTGTTTTTCAGAGTTGGAGAGATAAACTCTTGGAAGCACCTTTTCCTTCACACCCTGGTGTTAGGATCATTTTTTAATCATTGTCACTAAAACCTTCTCATCAACTTTTTACAATCCTCTTTAATATGGGTTTCTGGACATATCCTCTGAAGCTAAGCTCTCAACAGATGGTCTTTTTATTAACAAGGAGAAAATCAAGTGAAGGGGGAAAAAAGGGAGAGATACCAAAAAGAGAAAAATATGTTTATATATACATATATATATTTTTTAAATAACATTTTTAAGGCATTTCTTTTTAGATCCCTTTCTACCTTATTCTATGTCCTTTCCTCCAATTCTCAACTATCCAGAGTCCTGTTGCTACATCAAGTCTCCCACTAAACTTTCCCAAAGAAGTATCTCCCCAAAGTCTGATTTTTCTCCCAATATTTCAAAATGATCTTACCCTAATAAAATCCCCCACCCTTTCAAAGAATTGATTGCTACTAGGTATTACAAAGGACTTCACTTTCTGAACTGATTCATGTGACTATATGAGTGGCCCTTAGCGCCTTCACCCTACTTGTGGTTACACTAGGAAGAGGAGAAAGAAGTAAACAAAAATATTGTTAATTGACAGATTTTCAGAGACTTATAACAAAGGGGGAAAACATATACAATGACAGAGAAATATCTCAGTTTAAGAGCAAGAAGTATCATCTTTAATAAAGCCAGGAAATCTACCTTTTTACCCCATGATCAGAACCTTGAATACTTACTACTTTTCAAATTAAATCATCATCATCATTGCCATCTTTTTCCAAACCTGCAGTCTTTTAAAATTAATTTTAAATTTATTATTATCATTTTTATCAGCACTGTTTTTTTAAAAAATATATATACATATATATACTGACTCCCACTGAGCAGCCTTTGGAGGTTCCAGATATAAAGGGAAAGATAAACAAGACCAGAGCCTGTGTGCCTGTGCCTGTGTTATTTGCAAAATAGATGTTTATTTACCAAGAAACCCTGCTTTGTTGAAAACTTATGTTCAATAGCAGCATATTAAACCCGATAGGAACTGATAATACTTCATGAAGCAAAGGCACTATCTAATATCTCTGGGTCCATGGACCGTATGTAGCTTTTCTTTAAACTGCTTGCTTATACATTTTAATTTCTGGAAAACTTCATGATGTTCCCATTATCATTCTAAGGCCATGTACATTGTCCACCAAGGTTTTTCCTAGAAAAAAGAAACTAGATACTGTGGAGATGATGATTAGTAGAGATGATTCATGAATTTGGTAAAGATACAAAGAAGAGTAACTGATGCTATAAAAATACCGTCAAAGGATGTTTTTACTAATCCATGCTGAATTAGATTAGTAAATTGGCTTTTTTTTTTTTTTTTAAAGATTTTATTTGTTCATTTAACAGACAGATCACAAGTAGGCAGAGAGGCAGGCAGAGAGAGAGGAAGGGAAGCAGGCTCCCTGCTGAGCAGAGAGCCCGATGCGGGGCTCGATCCCAGGACCCTGAGATCATGACCTGAGCCGAAGGCAGAGGTTTAACCCACTGAGCCACCCAGGCGCCCCAGTAAATTGGCTTTTAATGGGGATCTCAACTAAAAGGAAACTGCTGTGATTGAATATCAGCTTAGCCATTGCTTTCTTAATTTCTTTTCCCTGAAGAACAACTATGCTTAGTGAATTGTTGAAGCCCCATTAATTTTTTGGGCCAAATATGCATTCTCAACCATCTACTCCAAATATAGTTAACTGGAAAAAAAGAAACAACTTTTAACAGACTGGCATTTTGAGCTGGTGTACAAAGATTATGGCAATTCACTTAAATTTCCTGGTCCTATGTGCTTGCTAATGACTCGGAAGCATCCACTGATACAGTATGTCAATCACACTGGGATTCATTCACTCAGTTCTGCCAGCAAGGCAGCTTTTCAAGGCTGGGCGACTAAACAGGGGCAGCTTTGTGAGTGCCCAGACTCCTCTGCAGGCCACCTGCTCTTCCTCTCCTTCGCTTCCACATAAATGGCTTTGTTTCAGGGATGCTGGCACATGCTCAATATCATTTAGGACAAGATTAATACCGTGAATTGACATGGCTTTCCTGGCAGTCTTTGTCTTGTCTTCAGTCTAACACACTCCACTCATTTCCGATAACGTCTAATATCACCATCACACAACCACGGGAAAAAAAGGCTCGTTTCCTGTCTTTATGAAACACTTCAGCTGAAAATCACACAATTACAGAAAGTTTCATCACTTCAGGGGTACATATTATAATAAATAAATTAGGACAAGATGGACCTGAAGGGAATTTAACAATAAGATGGAAAGAAAATATCCTGAAGCTCCTAAGTCTATTTTTTCTGGCCCCTAATCCTCACTCTAATTTCTCATTCTGTAAAGTGCTAAATTCTTAATTTGGCAGACTAGTCTTGTAATAAAAGAAATACATTCATAAGATTATTTTAATCTGTGGAAACTCAAGGTAAGGTATTATGCATAATATAAGTGATCTGTGGAGTCTGACCAGAAACTATTCTTAGTTATGTGCAGCAGGAGCCTATATTGGCTGTGTCCAGTTCTACCACAAGTTTTCACTAACAGACAACACAACTGGATATAGAGTCTTGAAAAACATCTTATCTATTCTCTACTAAAAAGGATATTTACAAGTCAAACAAAGCTAATACAAAGATGACTGAAAAGAAGTAAAAAAGGTAAAGTTTCTTAGTATTCATGGCCTCCAGTGAAGAAAATGGTAGACACTTCTGCTGGTCCATTTTGTGTCCAGTGAACATTAACTCAGCTCAGAAGAGCATGAAGAAAAAAGGGCCTCTTCATTAACAAGAGATAGCAAGTCATCCAGCAACCCCAGCTATTCACAAGAGCTTTAAAAAAAATCCATATTTGATCCTTTGACCAAAATTCAAATTTAATTGGAATGAACGCCCCATTTGGTGGGACATAGGAATAGATCGTTTTAAAACTGTCCCCAGACAATGCTAATGTGAAGTTAAAGACTGAAAAAGAAAGATCTGGTCCATTCACTGGACCTCTATGGGGACTATAAATAACTATTTCAAGCAGTAGATACTCATTTATGCAAAATTTCCCAAACACTGGTGATAGATAAGTGTTAAATGAATGAATGAACAGGTATATATGAAGGCAGTGTGTAAGGAAATATTTTTTAAAGAAATAACCACAAGTGGCATCCTTTTAAATTTGCTGCATAGATATGACAGTATCTTAGTGGAGATTTAAGGCAGCCAAATATTTAGGTTGTTTAAATTAGAGAACTAAGATTGCGGAGATAAGATGGCGGAGAAGTAGCAGGCTGAGACGACATCAGACAGCAGGCGATCAGCTAGATAGCCTATCAAACCATTCCGAACACCTACGAATCCAATAGGAGATCAAAGAGAAGAAAAACAACAATTCTAGAAACAGAAAATCGACCACTTTCTAAAAGGTAGGACCAGCGGAGAAGTGAATCCAACGCGATGGGAAGATAGACCCCAGGGGGAGGGGCCGGCTCCCGGCAAGCGGCGGAGCACAAAATCAGGACTTTTAAAAGTCTGCTCCACGGAGGGACATCGCTCCAGAGGCTAAATGGGGGTGAAGACCTCACGGGGACAACATGGACTCAGGTCCCCGGTGTCACAGAAGGATCGGGGGTGTCTGAGTGTCGCAGAGCTCACAGGTATTAGAGTGGGGAAGCCGGCTGCAGAGACAGAGCTGAGGTTTCCTAGTGGTCTGTGACACGGACCCGTGCTCTGTGGCACGGGCCGGTGCTCTGTGCGAGGGATCCCCACAAGAACCGGGGAGACTCCGACCCGGGAGAGCTCAGGGATCTACGGGGTTCGGAGACTCCAGGTGGGACTCTGCCAGATTCAGAGACGCTTGGTCACAGGTTGGGTGAGCTCGGAGCGCTCCCAGAAGCCAGTGAGATGGGACTGCTTACGCACGATTTTCTCTGAGCGCGCGCGGTCTCCAAGCGCAAACGGGGGCTGGGGAGACCGCAGGGATTAAACACTTTTCTATGAAGGCGCACTGAAGACTGGGGCCCCTAGCTCTCGGCTCCTCTGAACCGGAGATTGGGAGGCCGCCATTGTCATTCCTGTCCTCCGGAACTCTACGGAAAGCATTCAGGGAACAAAAGCTCCTGAAAGCAAACCTGAGAGGATTACTTAGCCCGGCCCCTGGTAAGGGCGGTGCAATTCCACCTGGGGCAAAGACACTTGAGAATCACTACAACAGGCCCCTCCCCCAGAAGATCAAAGAAATCCAGCCAAGACCAAGTTCACTTAACAAGGAGAACAGCGGATTCCTATCTGGACAAAATGACAAGGCAGAAAAACTCACCACAAAAAAAAAGAGCAGGAGACAGGACCGAAGGCTAGGGACCTAATCAATACAGACATTGGTAATATGTCAGATCTGGAATTCAGGATGACGATTCTCAAGGTTCTAGCCAGGCTCGAAACAGGCATGGAAGATATTAGAGAAACCCTGTCAGGAGAAATAAAAGCCCTTTCTGGAGAAATAAAAGAACTAAAGTCTAATCAAGTTGAAATAAAAAAAGCTATTAATGAGGTGCAATCAAAAATGGAGGCTCTTACTGCTAGGATAATTGAGGCAGAAGACAGAATTAGTGATATAGAAGACCAAATGACAGAGAATAAAGAAGCTGAGCAAAAGAGAGACAAACAACTACTGGACCACGAGGGGAGAATTCGAGAGATAAGTGATGCCATAAGACAAAACAACATTAGAATAATTGGGATTCCAGAAGAAGAAGAAAGAGAAATAGGAGCAGAAGGTATACTGGAGAGGATTATTGTAGAGAATTTCCCTAATATAGCAAGGGGAACAAGCATCAAAATCCAGGAGGTGCAGAGAATACCCCTCAAAATCAATAGGAATCGGCCCACACCCCGCCATCTAATAGTAAAATTTACAAGTCTTAGCGACAAAGAGAAAATCCTGAAAGCAGCACAGGACAAAAAGTCTGTAACATACAATGGTAAAAATATTAGATTGGCAGCAGACTTATCCACAGAGACCTGGCAGGCCAGAAAGAACTGGCATGATATATTCAGAGCACTAAACGAGAAAAACATGCAGCCAAGAATACTTTATCCAGCTAGGTTATCACTGAAAATAGAAGGAGAGATAAAAAGCTTCCAGAACAAACAAAAACTGAAAGCGTTTGTAAACACCAACCAGCTCTACAGGAAATATTGAAAGGGGTCCTCTAAGCAAAGAGAGACCCTAAAAGTATTACCAGAAAGGAACAGAGACATTATACAGTAACAATCACCATACAGTCAATACAATGGCACTAAATTCATATCTCTCAATAGTTACCCTGAATGTAAATGGGCTAAATGCCCCAATCAAAAGACACAGGGTTTCAGAATGGATAAAAAAACAAAACCCATCCATATGCTGCCTACAAGAAACTCATTTTAGACCTGAAGACACCTCCAGATTGAAAGTGAGGGGGTGGAAAACAATTTACCATGCTAATGGACATCAGAAGAAAGCTGGGGTGGCAATCCTTATATCAGATCAATTAGATTTTAAGCCAAAGACTATAATAAGAGATGAGGAAGGACACTTCATCATACTCAAAGGGTCTGTCCAACAAGAAGATCTAACAATTTTAAATATCTATGCCCCTAATATGGGAGAAGCCAACTATATAAACCAATTAATAACAAAATCAAAGAAACACATTGACAAGAATACAATAATAGTTGGAGACTTTAACACACCCCTCACTGAAATGGACAGATCATCCAAGCAAAAGATCAACAAGGAAATAAAGGTCTTAAATGACACACTGGACGAGATGGACATCACAGATATATTCAGAACATTCTACCCCAAAGCAACAGAATACACGTTCTTCTCTAGTGCCCATGGAACATTCTCCAGAATAGATCACATCCTGGGTCATAAATCAGGTCTCAACCGGTATCAAAAGATTGGGATCATTCCCTGCTTATTTTCAGACTACAATGCTCTGAAGCTAGAACTCAATCACAAGAGGAAATTTGGAAAGAGCACAAATACATGGAGACTCAACAGCATCCTTCTAAAAAATGAATGGGTCAACCAGGAAATTAAAGAAGAATTGAAAAAAACCATGGAAACAAATGATAATGAAAACACAACGGTCTAAAATCTGTGGGACACAACAAAGGCAGTCCTGAGAGGAAAATATATAGTGATACAAGCCTATCTCAAGAAACAGGAAAGGTCTCAAATACACAACCTAACCCTACACCTTAAGGAACTCGAGAGAGAGCAACAAAGAAAGCCTAAACCCAGCAGGAGAAGAGAAATCATAAAGATCAAAGCAGAAATCAATGAAATAGAAACAAAAAAAACAATAGAACAAATCAATGAAACTAGGAGCTGGTTCTTTGAAAGAATTAATAAGATTGATAAACCCCTGGCCAGACTTATCCAAAAGAAAAGAGAAAGGACCCAAATAAATAAAATCATGAATGAAAGAGGAGAGATCACAACCAACCCCAAAGAAATACAAACAATCATAAGAACATATTATGAACAACTCTACGCCAACAAATTCGACAATCTGGAAGAAATGGATGCTTTCCTAGAGACATATAAACTGCCAAAACTGA